>JANDKJ010000522.1:0-70811 GCA_028551335.1 Armillaria sp. CMW 4456 | reverse complement strand
ACAGCCTTCCAATGCCGTGATGAGTATAGCACGACCCTGTACAGCATGACACTCACCGAAACGGGCCGGCTTGATGAGACTATTTGGGCATCGATAGCTTGAACGATAGAGATAATCGATGGTTCAAAGAATCCTGAAACATCGGTCCTATAAAATATAAACATTGGTCCATAGATTATCGATTTTGTTCACCCTTTCAGCTTGAGTTGACCTGATCGGATGTCACACACAAAATCTTTGTCCCGGAGACTTCCAAATTTGACGAAAGCGGGCTCTGCTGGGTCCTTGAAACGAAGCTTCGTCGATTTGTCAAAGCATTCAGTGATATGATCAAGGTCATCATGGAATTTAGAGTTTTTCAACTTCGCTAAAAATATATATATAAATGAAAGAGAAAAGGTGGACGTGTGCTAGGCGTTACCGTCAATGTAGATACGGGCGCGCTGTGTGACAAATATAGATCCACTAAAATCACCTGTATAGGATCATGAAAGACCAAGTATAACGGAAAGAAAGTCAAGGACTTACATAACGGGGCGGCAATCTCCCGGAATGAATATTTCCCAGATCCAGTCAAAATACCAGTGTAGCTACTGATATCAACAGTTCCACCTCCGGCGTCGACGATGATGATACCTTCTCCTTCCTGTAGCGACATGAGATATTTACACGAAGGGAAACTGTACATTGCTCACTTTCACATGTGATGAAAGGTCCTTTTGGATACAAAAATGTAGACTGGCTTCTCCTTCGGTGACAAAGTGAACACGCGACATCTTGGCAGCGTCACTGACAAGACCGACCTTGTACCAAGGCCTTGCGCATCTGATCCTGTTGTTTTCCTTCCCATCCGTTAGGATGGCTCAGGATGAATTCAATCGAATCCTCGATCGAAGACCAAAATGTCACGCCGCTTGGATGTGTCTGTTGTATGAACGCCTTAGCACAGTCGTAGAGGTATGCATAGAAATCAGCAAAAAGCGTGAGGACGTCTTTGCCGGGTGGAAGCGGCGAAATAGCTTGGTTGATGTTATCTGACTTTGCGTCCCTTGCAGGAGGGCGGAGATGTAATTTGAACCTGTGCGACAGAACAGTCATTTGAGAGTAAGGACATGATGAAAGTATGGCCTACTTTTCACATCGGACCCATCCGTCTTCTAAAACCTTGTCGGTGACATATTCGCTCGTCGCTTCGGAGCCTGCGGCCCTCATCCTGCCATCCTGATCATAGCAAATGACCGTTGGGATTTTGGCATTACTGCCAGTGCCTTCGAGGGAAGGATACCTGGATATCATCAGGTTCCTGGTATCTCAAAAATCCAAAGACTGTACCTAGTCACGGGCTGAATCGTTGGCCGGACGCCCGGGTCGAGTATGCTGTGAACCCAAACATCAGATATTATTCCACTAAGCATGCCGAAAGAGTTACCTGTATGAGATCCCACTGTAAGTCGTTCCGAGGTCGAAAGCCAAGAGTAGCTTCCTGAAAGGTGCGTCATAGGGCAACCGAGTGTTCATGGCGGCTTCGTGGGGAATCAAAAGAGCGAATGCAAGAGAATATAAATGGTTGCTCCTACGCCTATCATTCACACACCCAGTGATATGGTGAAAGAAATTGTATAACCCTCAGAAGAGAACATGCGGATTGCACGCTCCCAATGTGACCCGTTGGCCGTCTACAGTCACATCGATTGTTTCCGTTCACCAGCAGAGCCTCAGAACAGTCGTTCAGCCATGCTTGGAAAGGCTAAAGCACTAATGAAGCGCCCGCAGCGGAAACAGGTTACAGGCGACACCAATGCTGGCCGGGGACGACAGCCTACCGCTCATTCGGACCCTGAACTTGGCTTGCAGCCATTGCACGAAGCACAAACGATGAACACCGTTGATCCCAGCAGCCAGAGAAGGCGTAGAGAAAGGAATTACACTGATACTGCGGTGAGGTTCCCTGTTCCACAGGGCTTGGTGGTCACTAACATGAAAGTTTGAATAATCAAAAGCTATCTGAAACAATCCGTGATGAAGAGGTGAAGGAACTGCGAAAGCAGCTGGACCACGCCGAACAAAAGATTGTTTCGTTGGAAGAGAAAATGGGCGCCCGGGATAAAGATTTGATCCGACTACATGCAGACCTCGAGCGAGAACAAGTCATACGCAACGATGAGCGTCATCTCTTGGATATACGCACACGAGAATTACAGGATGCGCACGCTTACTCCATGATAAATGATACATTGTCTACCGACGAGCTCGTCGCGAAGGTCGAATCATTGAATGCGGAGATATGCCAAGTGTCCGCATACATGGCAGACTCCATGAAATTTGATGCTAGGTTCAAATTCGAGGCCGCTCGAGCAGAAGCCGTACACTGCTTTGGAGCCTATATCATTGATCTGTTGTGTTCCGAAATAAACGAAGAGATGCGCATGCAGGTCGTTCAGATTGCCATGCAAGCGGCCTTGGTTCAGTCCTGCGCGGACTTCATCTCCATGTGGCACACAGAAAAACATACGGACGAGCATCTCAGTCGTCTATATGCAAAAATCCAAGTGACAAGTGAGTCAGTTGCAAGGATCCGTGGTAACATAGCGCTGACATGCCAAAGATACGCAGGTTGTCGCAGGCAGATGGAGGGCAATGACCCGATCCGGGTCCAAATACGATTCCCTCTCTGATGTCAAGAAGGAATGGATAACAATCGTCGTCAGGAAACTGGGGATCGTGTTGATCTTCGCCGGATGGAATGATGTGGGTATAAATCCAACCTGGGAAGCATGTACTTCCTCTCTAACGAGCAAGCACGGAGAGAAATTTGAGGAAATTGTCCATCTAGCCATAGATCTAGACCAAGGGATGGGCGAGGGTATCGTGTCAGAGGATATCGTGATTTTCTCTGTAGGCAGAGGCAGCAGCTTTATGCCAGATACAATGGAGAATGGAGACGGAGACACCGTGATAGTGGAATCAGATCACGTTCTCTGCACCTGCGAGCTAGGACTGAAAGTTTCGCAGTCCGTCCAACGATGGTTCGTCGACCATCCTAATGAAGCCGAAGGTGGTCCTCTACTCGACCATGTCAGAGGTGATTCGTAATGTATGAGCTAAAAAGGCTCACGTCTGCAGTTTTCGTTACTGTAACTGTTGATTAATACTTGACTTCGCAGCAATATTTTGAATTGTGGACCAATTGCTAGAAGTGTTATCGGATAAACAAAGAAACGTAAAGTAGAAGGTTGCGAGATACCACCTGCAGGGTGACCAGAACAGCGATTAATGAAAAATCCTGAAACATTATTTCGAATACGGCGACAGTTGGTAGAGAAGATTGATTAGACAGAAACGGCAGTAATCTCAGCTTATCTCCGACAGGTTTCGGCTTTGTGCCGACGTCCGGCTACCTACTATCTGATTGATCTCCGACTGTGCGGCATACAAAATCGTAAAATACTCCGCTGTCAACTTGAAGGAGAATCAACTGCTATTCACTAGGCGAACATACACGTACACTGGACTCCCACTACGCTACAATATCTCTCAGCCCAGACAGAAGGATAACCTTGGCCTTCTTCAAAAATTTTAGGCTGCTTCCCTGCTCTTCTCCCAAGCCCTCAGTCGCTGCCAGGCCCAGTTCCGTAGTGCAGCATATTTCCATTTCGCCATCCTGCCTCTCCGAGTCACCTCGACCCAGAGCGTCTTCCATCGCTTCGGAATTGAAACGAACGCCTGGCGCAACGTACAGTGGCTCCATTTCGCACGATGTAACACCCTGCCGTGCACAAAAACGCAACTCCACCAATCGTTTTGATATACTCGAGCTTACGACCGTTTCTGCACATTTATTGTCGCTGGGGTCAAAACCGGCAATGGTGAGAATGTTGACGAGTGTCGCTTCGAGGGCAATCTGTATTTCGGCTTCGTCGTCCTTGGATGGGGGCTCTATAGCCTTCTGTGTTAGAGCTCTCCATTTCCCAGCAATCGCTTGCTTCTCTGCGCAAGAGTTATGCAGATGTTGACCATGAACGAAATATGCTCCTACCTGACTGCCGTATACGGTCATATACTTCGTTCCAGCCCTCTTCTTTTACGGGGTCCCTCCTTAGGAACCATGACATAACCATTGCCCCCGCATGCGCGCAAATCGCGGCACTAAATGCGACCTGAAGGACCTCGTATTGCGGATTGGTCTTGATGAACGTAGCCATTGTATCCCCCAGGATATCAGCAACACGTCTATAGGGAATTTCTGCAGTAGGTTTATCGGTCGCTTGGATTGCTTGCTCGTAAATATCTGCGAGTGTCGCAGCGGTCCCAGAGATCTCCTCGTTCAGTGCCTCCACAGCTTGAAAGATCTCGAAAGCAGAGAACTGGTCTGCTGTGCTCAAGTACATTTGAGCGACCTGCAACTCCTCGGCTCTGGCCCTCGATAACTTTTCGCTTTGTTCGAGCCTGGTCCCGAGGTCAAGCAGTTTTTCTCTTCCCGCTTGAACGTCAAGTGTCAGTGCACGGTTGTGAGCACGGAATTCCTCTAGTTCTTTGTTCAAATCCGAAATGCGCCGTCTTAACATTTGCACTTCAGCGCCATTCTTTCGTACCGGCGGTCTTGGTGGTGGCGGTGGCGGTGATGGTGGCGGTGATGGTGGTGGTGTTACACTTTTTGGCTGCGACTGAGTATCAGTCATGCTATCCCCCTCACATGCTGAATGGCGCTCACCCGTTGCGTTACGTCTGAGAGTGCCTTCCGTAACGATAAAATCTCTGCATCCCTTTGTGCTAGCGTCGTTCTCAACACCGACAGCTCCTTCTGGTTGTCTTCGAGCGTAAGTGCAGCACGTCTGTACCCGAACACTCCCAGGCATGCTAGGCATGACAAGACCATTATTCCGCCGGCGAGAGCTGACTTCGACCACAAGGAACGTGGTACGCCGATGACTGCGTCTTCAAAATCGAAGAGCATTGCGCATAGTACCCGTAGGGCAAGTGGGTTTACTCAGCTGCTTGAACCAACGGTCATGTATTTGAGGGAGGTAGACCGTGAGACGAATATGATCTCGGACATGATGTCAGCCCTTCGTACTGCTACCCCAGCCAAATCGCTGCGGCGAAGATGAATCACTCCTTCTATTCGTCGGAAAGTGATTAATTGGTGAGAATCAAGACCAGTATATAAACCCCGTGCATTAATTAATATCTCCTACAACTGGTATCTTATACCAAAGCAGATCGCAGTACTACCTTCGGCTTCAATAAATAAGTCTCTCTCTCGGCGGTTCCCTCTTCCGTTCCTTCGGTCACCTTCAACCCAAGATCGGACGTGCACATAACACGATCGGATGGCTGCACTTTCTCAGCAGGTCCATCCGCGTTCTCCATAGTGGTAGGATTATAGTTGCTCCCGCTAGCTGCAATGCAGACGACAATATCTTTCGAGACGACGCTTTCATGCATAGCCTTGTCCAACCTCATCATCAACTTGACGATGTCTTGCATCCTTCTCCCGTATTTTTCCATGACCGTGCCAAGGCATGCTTCCCAAGTCTTCGTTCCATGAGATCCCCATCCGGCCAGAAGCAATACCAAAATTGCCTGCCTGACCATCCAAGGTATATAAAACTTTTCAATCTCCTCCGATGTCGAGTATTTCGATATGAATCGAGTCATTACACGCCACCTGCGCGCGACAGGAGCCGGACCTACACAGCAAGGTCAAGATATTTCCCGTCATGTACGTTAGTGAACGTACTATTTTTCTGTATCTTCACGTACAGCTGACGGAGTCCTTCGTCAATCTTCCAATCGGGATGCCACATCGCGATGGTAACCATACAGGATCGAATGAGCGACGCCTGTAGCGCAACCTGGACGCATTGAACCCGCGCTTCGGCGCCCTTCTCCGATCGTAAAATCTCGACGAAGTCAGTGCCGAGCCAAGGATCTACCTCCCCAGTATCCCCGAGTCTGCACTTCCCAAACACCGATGAATCCGCCATATATGCCGCCGTCTGAAAGATCTCTGCATTCAATGCCTCTGCCATTGATATAATGTCTTCACAAGATACCAAATCAGCGGTATCCAAGAATGCCCGGGAGTCCTGTAACTCCCTCGTCCTGACATTCATAAGGTCCTGTAAAGTTCCAAGCTCTATATCCCGAGCTTCGAGTTGCTTTTGAATCGTGGATAGCTCCGTCCTCAATTTCGAGTTCTCCCGACGTAAATGTTCTTCTTCACCCGAATAACTCCTCCAGCTCGGGGTCCTAGCCCTTTGCGCTTCCTTCTTGGATACAATCTATAGCTCGAATCAACGAGAATCGAATATAGCACAATACGGGATATTTTACCAAGATGGAATTTGTTCGGACCATTACGAACTCGTCGTCGCTGTCAGCTAGGTCATCGTATTCCTCAGAGGTGCACCTCCTTCGAACATATTGTCTTGACATTGGATCCCATCCATCGATATGAAGTGTGTTTTCTCGCCTCGTGGATGCCTTGCCCTGCATGTGGACCACGTTGCTCTTCCGGGTGCCGCCTCGAGCATGGTGATCATTACAGACAAGCACTGCCGAGCTGTCTGACATGGTGGAGAGAGGTTCGGTACTAGGATGAGGCTAAAGCACTTTCGGGTGGTGTAACTTTGACGGGTCAATGAAAGGGGATTGCAGCCTATCTTTTCATCAAATACTCGACGTGCATTCCTCGTGTTTTGCCTGCGACAAACCGCGTTCTTTGATTAAAATGAACATGACTGTATTGGGACAACGGCACCACTGTGGATACGCAAGGATCTTCTTCTATAACAACAGCAGCGACCACGAGTCACAGTCTAAAGAACGGGACGAGTTTGAGCACCATCTCGCGATCAACTTTCGCCTCTTTCTCGTACAAGCACATTGATCTAGTTTCTTTGTGCCTTGACATGGGCGAGTATCATTTTTCCGTAAATTAAGGACGGGATTCCTTGTGTCCCTGAATCCCCACACTGACACCACGTGTGCGTTGACTTCCGGTTTCTTGAACAGTCCATAAGACCAGGTAATAACTGGAGGTGGAACTATTACGTTGAAATGTACGTCGAACGGTTAATCAAATGACAATGGATATCTTCCAACACTACTGAATACTGTCGCGTCAACGCTACCCCCCTCCCCTCAACTTGAACGAAAAATGGGCTTTTCTTCCTTTCCCTATCCAGGCCCACCTGTGCACGACGCCAGTTCTTCCGGCTTCTTGGTTCTCCGTAGGCCCCGTTCATTGTGACTGAATCATACTTCTCTTCCCAAGAACCACGGAACGGCCGTCCAAATCATAGCAAGGTATCATTTCCCAATCACACCATCGTCAACTTTGCGATTTCAGTGATCCGATCACCAGAAGCATCCCGCTGTACCTCTGGCTTGTTTGAAATCACCGATCCTCCTAATAGTATAAGTTTCTCGAGTTGATAGACGAGGTGATGGAATAGATATTGCTCCGTCCTCGGAGATGAATGGTATTTGCTTGTTGCCATCCTAAGCGCTCTCCATTCCAGCTTTCGCAACTGTTTATACAGCTCGCGTCTCTGTGCATCAAATAACCCCTCACGAGCCCGTTGTTTTCGTGGAGGAGATGAGCCCTATCTGATTAAACTTGAACTGACTTCTGTAGATCGCTAGTCAATGTTGTCTTCCCCCCGCTGAACTAAATGTCCTACAGTTCAGCGAATTTCTGTACCTCTCTATAATCGCTCTTCTGAATACTTCCACTGCCTCTCACCCTTTCAGTGCTGCCTTCATGAATCCTTGCTTCCCATCATTTTAAGTGATTCCTGACTCTTCTCAGTAAGTAGTTCTTAATTTAGTTTGACTATATACTAAGAACAATTGAGATCGGACGACCTACTATGTGTCTACAGATTCAATTTTCCTTCCAGAGCCATAGACCTTTGCCGCAGCACTGCTCGGCGCTACGGCAAAGGTCCATATGCCGAAATTTTGCGAAAGAAGTAAACATCAGTGTGCGATCGATTTAAAGAAAGACAGCACTTACCCCCACACCCAACTTGGGATGACCCCTCAAAGGGAATCGGTACACAACGTCGATTCCTCCTTGGGCGGTCCATCCCAAGTTGGCTCCCCTCCGCATACATCCTGTCGCTCGTCGAAACATTAACACTCTCCACGAACACCAATACCGACCGCATCGACGCGCTACACCCTGCGCTCGACCGTCACCAGGAGCCCACCATCATGGTGAGTTGAAAATAGTCAAGAGGCAACGAAATACCATTACACCCCGGCGCTGCGCTCAGAGGGTGATCACATCTTCCGAAGGAGCTTTGCCTTGAGTGTCTTCAAGAAGGTCATCCTCTTCTCAACTGCGACTATGGCGACGGGCTTTTCGTCCTCCAACTCGGACTCGGACTCTTGTGCAGAGAATGAGGGTTGAGAACCCTCATCCAGGGCGGATGTAGGAGTAGTGGGAGCCGAATCGTCGTCATCAGAGGACTCGAAGCATTTGGCACACATGTCGACAGCGGGAGGAGCGACCTCTGAAAACAGATCAAGGGGGTCCATCTCGAGGACCCACTCACAGTCGTCCGAGTCTTGAGAGTAGATTGACACGTCGTCGTCGTACTCTTCTTCGCAGAAAGACTCTTGAGAATAGATGGAGATATCGTCGTCATAAGAAGGAAGAGGAGGCAAAGCACAAGCAGGAGGAGGACCAGGCTTGGGGAGGTTGAATGTAGAAGCAGGCATTATAAGAGAAGTTATGATGATGGTAAGAGGTCAAGAGCGAGATGCTGTGTCTGTGAAAGTTTCCAACATTATATGCCTCGTCTGTATTTTATTTTTAGCGTGACAGGTGAGACAAAATGAGACACGACGATCTGCAAGGGAAGGAGGCTAAGCTGGATAAGGGACGCGTCACGATCCAAAGGCAGACCATCAAAGTAGGGTATGACGGAAAGAAAAGATTCCACGGAAGCAAACATACTGGTCAGAAAAGTAAGGCTGTAGTCGATGGTGTTGCGGCCATGTCTTACTTTAAAGTTTCAGATCGGAAAAAGGTTGAACGTCACGATGTCCCGGAAAGCTGTAAGGGCAGATGTTTTTCTAGAATTAGAGTGAAAGAACAAGGGCGTTTCGTTCATGAGCGCCCTAGTCAGATGGCTTGGCTCACAGAGAACGAGTCCCAGCACCAGTCTAATCTAATGGTTCTCCGAAAGACATAAATCCGCAAAATACTGTTCAAAGACTTCACCGCTCGATGATTTGATATTTCCTATCGCATGATTTCTGCTGGCGAGTCGTGCTATAAGCAGGTGCACGCAAGGGTGAAGTTTCAAGCATATAGTCGCTCTGGCAATCAGCTATCGTTTGAATTCCGGTAAATAAAGTAAGGTTCAGTTTCTAGGCACGTCAAGAACTCGTTATCTGAACAGAGCCTGTCAACGAATGGGCTCCCTCAGTGTTTCCAAGAGAAAAAGAGAGCACTCACTTGCGTAAGCGAAATACATTGTTGGTCCAAGACAGAGGAAGACAATCCTAGGCTTTAAGTCATTTTCTTCGCGGCCAACTCGAGTAGCTGGCACAAGAGCGCTAGCGACGATGTCTACCAGTTCATCAAATAAATTTCTCGCAAGTCAACGAACACGGCACACGAGTTACAACGGCAATTGACCACGAGAAGCCGCTTGAAAGCTTTATCAGAGTGAATGGTATTGGGAAAGGGGTCAAGGACGTGGTGTCACCTGCAGTCACGTCACTGTAATTGAAATTTGCATTACCCTTTTACTTTCCACCACCATATCGCTTGTTCATTGTCCTGCCTTCGTCCTCGAGCTGTTTGCCTACATGTATGCGGACTGCTCCTCTTGAAAATTCTCACAGAGCATTGCCACCCTTCAAATGTCTAGCCAACCGAAACTATGGGATCAAATCTTGGCAGTTCCATTGGCATTCAAGGCGGCCCTTCGACTCGCTTGACAATTCAGCGACCTTAGATCGGCTGGGGTATATATCACGGTGTATGGATCTGGCTGCCATGGTCAGTAATATTAATATATCATTCTTTACCTACAATATATCTAAGAATACAGCCAGTCTAATGTCTAATATCCAATACAACGACACACTAAACCTACTTGTCCACTTCAGCAACCCACTCGACACCATCACGGCTCAACAAGCCCCTCCAAGGATCCTCCAAGTCACCTGTATCGTGCAGCTCCATATACGTCTGCATCATATCCCTGCCACTACGCCGACACAGTATCCCCAACGCAACAGCAAACCCGTTCACTCGAGACCCCACGACCAACACCCTTCGCAGGGCCAAGCCCTGCATCACCAGTTCCGGAAATGTTGATCGAGACAAAGTCGGCACGCCGCAATCACTCTCTCCTTCCTCATCGACACGAACGACATCCCCGTCCCATCCTTCTACTTCTTCGACGGCGACACAGACGTCGGTGGCCTCACCTAGCGCTTGTATGCGTGAATACTGGTGTTCTTCGGCAACTTTGGGTGGAGACGAAGGCTCGTCCTCGCCTTCGCTATCGCTCTCCACGATCTTCCGCTTCACTACTCTCCGTCGCGGCAGGTTGCTGACGTGGGGTTCGAGATGGCCCTTGGGCTTAATTATGAGGTTAAATCCGTGGCCACGAGGGGCCGAGCTGGCGAGCGTCACGGACGAGGCTGGGGAGAGGGTCATTGTGGTGCTGATGAGACGTGGTTAGTGATGGAGTAGTCTGATGGCCGTCACTGTAATTAGTACCGGCAAACAGGGAAAGGTGAGCAGTATGCACCGGCAATGTCTCTCAATCTAGTCGTCAGGTATCGGCGGTAGCAGCACCCATGCAGCAGTGCCCGTTTTAGTCGCTTGGGTCGCAGAGCGGGAGCGAGAGTCAGGCGAGCTACTCCCGTCTTGAATGGAAGTGTCGCGGTACGTGTAAAGCAAAAATTAGGAAATGATCTATATAGCTACTTCCAGCGTTAGCGAGCCATTCAGAGGCGCGAAAGAGACACGCAACGAGTATAGTCTACGTTCTAATCTGCGTTCTTTATCGAGTCAACTGTGAGGATAAATATAATAAATAGACATACGGTGACAGTGTTCATGCGGTATTAAAGTAAGGAGCACACGTTAAAATGGTGTGGAGTCTGCATGGAAGAAACAGACGTCATGGCGATGCCGAGGGAATCCCGAGCGGGTAATACCTTTTGGGGCGGTTGCTGTGATCTATGTCACACTTCCCGTTTTATCTGTCTGTTACCCGTGACATCTCTTGCCTCCATACTACGCTCAAGACGACTGGACAGACTGAAGACACAGAAATATGAGCCAAGTTAAGGGAATCGGACATATGATTCTGCGATTCTAAGTAAGTACTTATCTCTGGGTTTTTCTGCTTTAAATTTACTTCCTGGTAGTAACGGTTTGTTGGATAGTACACGAACCACAATGACAATTCCTTCTTAGAATCTAACATACGATTTTTCTGAGGCTTGACTTGCTATGCAGTGCAACATCAGTAGAGTCTCAGGACTCGGACTCATCTTCGCGTTCAACTCGTCAGACTTCCAAGAGAAAAATATATTTTCCGATTCGTCTAATTTACACTGTTTCGGTTCAAACCTCAATGCCAGTGAAAGCTTTTACTACATTTACTTTACACAAACTCCATCCCGTAATGAAAACCCAGCCGTCATCAATATCAAACAAGGTAGTTCCGAGTTGATCGCTTACAGATTCCCAATTTCATCAACCTCTGTATCTCTTCTACATCCGTCATGCTGAACACCGCCACCTTCTCGAACCTCTGGTCTGGCAATCTTCGTCCGGCGACCCAATAAACCGTGACATCCGCTGACGCACAGGCTCCATTTTTCCATTGACCGTTAGCCAGCAAGGTATACGAATCTTCAGGTATCGCGTATAGATGAGTAGCGACGATTTCGAATGAATGCTGCATCCCGGCATCATCTCTGATGGTCAACTTCCCTCGTCGTGACAGCCCTTTCGGATCATTCGTATCCAGTCCCTGTACGCGGCCCTCTTCAATGCACACTCCCTTATACCAATCGGAATTGGTTTCTTCGTCACGCTCCACATCCGCGCACAGGCCGACCTTTCCTGTTGGAAGACGTTTCTCAGATATAATTTGCTTCCATGAGGGTCTCCAGGCGTGTTCGCTCCCAGGTCGAGGAAATAGGAAGAACATATCCCCCCGGTGCTTCGTCCGCATGGTATTTACCACGGCCAACCAAAGATCGTCGGGAGGTTGTGATACATCGTACGTCGGTATCACCCTGGACCGGAGAGGGAATATCAAAGCTGCAACGTGGTCCACTGCATGCTCTGACTTGCGCTTGCGAAGATGCACCAACAAGTCGAACACGTTATCGACACGGTGTACGGTGTCCACGAGGTTCCCCAGTTGTTCTTCGATCCTGCTCAGCACGGCCTGGTGGTCTCGCTCTGCGACTGTCTGCGCGGTTGACTGTGTCTCATCGCTCGTGCGTCCACCAATCACCCAGTTCCTACTGATTTCTTGCAACGTCCACGCCCGGTTCAGCCAAAACCGGGGACTGTCCAAGTCATCCATCGTCAAGTTGAACGGCCCTCCAAGTCCACAGAAGTAGTACACCACCATCTCGCTTTGATGGTACACGTACCCGCTAGTGGGGACGTCGGTCTTCCATTCTTCCTCCCGCAGCAGTTCATTTTCCTGTTTCCCATGTCGCCTCAAACATAGAACATCTAGCCAGATATACTCTGCGCCTAGGTTCAGCATCTCAATACGGACGAGATCCAAGCTCCCGTTCTTGTGAATGGGGACTGGCCATTCGTGCCCGTTTATCGGCGTGTCGACATATACACGATGCTCAGGATCCATCCAGGCGTAAGATATAGCCCACAGGTTCTTGTCAGGGACGATCCAATGAGGTACGACGCGATTGCTATAGAGATCCCAGAGGCGTCGAGGAGGTAAATTGGGATTTACAATCCGATTCCCCACGAGCGCTTCGCGTCGCATCCTTTTATCCCTCTCTTCCCGTATTTGTAACTCGTTTTGGACGGCATTCCAATTAGCGCTGTACCAAAAGGGTCGAAGACGGCCATAGGCGGCGCCAAAGTCATAGCCGCTGGATATGTAGGTTTCGAGGATGGAGGATAACGATTTTTTAAGCGTGTACGAGGTTCCGAGGGTGGTATTGAGCTGATGTAGTAGCCCGTGGACACCCAAGCTAGCACATGGGGTATTGGCGAGAGAGGAGGATATGATGGGTTTTCTACCCGTGTACGATCGTTGCTTTAGAACTTGAATCGATGATTCCTCTTTTCCAATCTCAGTGGCGGCGGAGATGGTGACTTGGGGATAGGTACGGGGTTCAATTGGATGCGATAATTGTCCCTACTATACGTTATTGACCGCTCTTGTGTCTGTGTTTGTGTTTGGATGCTTACCCCCATTGCGACAACGGAATCGACGCGTACAGGGAGAGAGAATTCTGGGTCTCTAGTCGGAGTGAGAATGGGAATGAAAGTCGAGTTACCAAACGTATTTCCTCCAGTAGTCGATGTCGATCAGAAAGATGTTTTAATCACATGATTTGAAGAGAACATGTCAATGTCCGTGGGATAGCGACCCACATAATATAAACCTTCCATTCCTTATACTTACCAGAAGATTGATGAATTAGTGCAATTACGTTCTGTCAAGCCGTAATAAGAGGCACCCGGTGATCGGCGTTAAGTGCCCACCAATAATTGAAGACCAAGTGAGCACCATGTTGCATGCATCAACGAAGTGTCGTAAGGCGCTTAGTTACTATAATATGTATCAAGACCAGGCTTGGGCAAGTCTCGTTGTATAAAAATAGGGAAGCATCATCATGTTCCCGAGCTGTCCAAGCTCCGATCCTGAAGCCCTCTGGACAAGTTCTTCCTCCGGAGCATCTACATCAGGGCAATTAACAAAGAGCCCCGCGCGATGTAAATGACGAATAGCCTCCTTGAGCCACACACGACACGTAAATTGTGGTTCTTTCCCTATATCCACCTCCGGGAGTGACATGGGGATATCTTCCACATATTCCTCCAACATTTCCACATCAAAGTAGTTGTCGACGTTCCCTAGTTTGACGAATATGACCGCCATGTACGACTTGGGACCATTCCAGGTCTTGTGTTCATATCTCCAAGATCTGACATCGCCGCCGTCATTCGTAGCATGCATCCATCTTCCATCCACTGTCAGGAGTCTGCGATAGGAAGTTAATCATGAAAGCGATGATTATAATAAGAGACGAACATGTACAAAGTAGAGTATCCACTGGCAGTGAAATGTACCGGGAATCTCGTTTTTGGTTAAAGCTGCGTATAGGCCATTCTTCTCCCTGATGAACATCAAAAAGACTGCTCGTAAACGTGAAAGGGTGAAGTTATCTGACGGGCATGATTCGGAAACTCAACTCTGAAGCTCTCTTTGACATTGCTCGAAAGTCATGCTTCAACTTCATCGTCTGATAAAGGTCGGTCAATCAGGTCATCAGGTATGTAACCATCAATCAAAGCCGTGCCTCCGGTGGAGCGAAACAGTGCTCTTTTCAGGTATAATTCATCCCGATACTGCTCATGATCGAACACACTAACAGCATCCCAAAAGAGACGTAACCCCTTCACATTGGATATACCCCGAATCTGCAGCATAGTATACTCGCAATATTCAGGAAACCAGCCTGCCGTTTCCCAGTCGACGATTCCTGCGAGACGTCCGTCTTTGACGAGGATATTGTTGGAGTGGAGATCTAAATGGGATAAGCAAAGCTTGTGTTTTCTGGCATAGACAGGTTTGGCGATTTTTCGCAACCGAGGCAATCGACTCCGAATTGAACATGATCGGTACAGTAGTTCATGATAGACTTCGCTATTTTCGAGTGGCTGGATGATATCACGGTTTGAAAAGCGCAAGGTTACGAACGGTGCGCCATTCGCGCCTGAAATCTGCCCCGAAGGTGGAGGAGTGACAGCACGGAGCTCAAGCAATGCACGCCTAACATCGCTGATGACTTCTGATGAATCTGAGAAATCGGCAACAGGTTCGAATCCCAGAAGAATGGTCCATAACTCAGCTGTACGAGTCCCATCTCCATTGACGAGGAGGTCGTAATAATGGTGAAACTCTGGCGGAAACGTGATCCGGGGGGAGAGCCATTGGCTCAGAGTAACGCTCTCTATGGCTTTCATGAGAATCAAACCGTGAGGATGGCCAGGGCGTGGAGGTATGGTATCCAGCACTTCAGGAACTGGGATAGAGGTGTTCTTTCGGACGAAACTGATGTTCGATGTTTCAGGTGACGGTGGTCGTTCATGAGTGTGCTTCAGTATCAAGCCACACGGAAGGTGGAATACGTTCGATCTGCGAACACCATACCATTTCTCAAGGCGGATATAAATGGCTGAGCGCAATCTGTCCGGAAAGCAGAGCCACAAATCCCAGGCAATGGAGGTGAAGACAGTTCTTAGCCGCAACAGTATCGATGAAGGACCGCGAAGCGACACTGAAAGCGGATATGATGGATTTTTTCGATGGAAATGTCTTTTGATGAACCTATTGCAGTTCGAATTCAGCCAAATTGCATGAAGCACATTTTACTGCTGACCTTGTTACAACACGCCTCGTAGTAAGTTGGTAAGGAAAAGCCAACGTGACTTCGGATGCAGAAGTTACCGGTCCGAAGATCCGAACGTCGTCTGGTGCTGTTATGGACAAGTTATGGAGCTTACTTTTTTGTTTTACTTACAGAACCTCTCAGTACTGTATCCGATACAGAAGAGTCGCATGTTCAGCGAGGCTGTAAAAGAGAATGCTAACAGAAAGAAAGGGGCCAGTCAACAAAAAAAAGGTCCAAAGCCAACTTCAGATAGCTGATACTTGAGATCGAACTCTATAGCCTACGATCCTATATGACTACTGCACACCGATACATTCAAGAAACAAATCATTGCAGCAAATAGTAACGAAGTAGGCCAAAGGAACACCAACAGCTGTCAATAAAAAACGCGGGATTCGAAGACCGGCAAGCAGCCTCAAGTTCATACCCAAGGTATTAACCGTTGTACGTACCTACCGCGCAAATATATGCCCGCTCTGTCATCGCGCTGAGTTTGCACGACCACAACAAGGTACGGTTCAAACTTATACTTCCTCACATAAGGTAATCACGACCAGTAAATTACCCCGGTTCTATTCATTCTTTGGATAACGTCGTCTCTAAATCAAAGTAATCAGAAAAACTGATAACACAAAATTCCCTCAAACAGACCTTCCCTCTGTTAATAACGCCCGTCTCCAACAACGCAATCGCCTCCGAAATATTCTTCTTCTCTCTATTCACTTCCTCTGTAGTTAATTCTGTCTCCCACTTTGGCCTCTGTATCGCCTCAGTTTCCAACTTGCGTAATCGATCTCTACAAGACACCAAAGCGGGGTCATTCGGCCGGAGGTTTCGAAGAGCGATTATATCGTCACCTACGGAATCGACGTCCCTGGTCCAGTCATTCGACGCTAGGATGGAACAAGCGACGTAGAGGTTCTCGGGTTCATAGAGATAGTCAATAAGACGCCCGTCAGCGAGGTTCTTGGTTATTCCGGCGACATATCCATTGATGACTTTGACCAAACGAAGCCGGTAGGGATGAGCCCCGAACACTGCCAGACACTTTTTCTCTTCGAAGGCTTCAAAAGCCTCAGCGATGCCATTTTCTAGGCCATGCGCCAGTATATCGCAGGCCAAATCGAAAGGTGTCACGGTGGAGAGGTGGGACTTCGGATTATCATAGTCAAAGATGATGAAGTTCACTAGCTCCCGTAAGTGAGGCCAGTCAGAAAGTCCGTCTTCCGGTAAAAGTGGGTATTGAGGGGTAATCGCATTCGGAAGGAGGGGTGCCCGGATCATTCTTAAGTAGATTTCCAATGCAGTAAAACGACAAGGATCCAAGGAAGGGTAGTTAGCAGTATTCTCCCCAAATACGACATCATTGGAGAGCAAGTTTTTGACGACGTTGAAAATGAGGTTACTTTCGCCAAAAGTGAGGCCAGGAGATGTTGAATGTGTATAGATGAGAAGAATCCGGGAAATGTTCGTCACTGCAGAGCGAAGAGCATTCTGAGTTCGAGTGATCTCCATATCGTTGGAGTGTTCTGCAAAGACAGTTTGGTCCGGTTGGAGGTAAGGAATTCGCAGCCTAGGGATAACGAATGCTGCAAAGGCCAGCACGACTCTCAGATGCTGTGAGCACGGCTCCGCGTCAGGGATATCGTCGCTGTGATGATCAAACTGATGGAACATCTTGAGGATGTTATCTGTCATCTCTGAAAGATGATAGTTCCGCACGGCATCTTCGAACGAAATGGCAGAAGAAGGGAAGGAAGTGTCCGTCCTAAAGTCAAGAGCGGGTATCACCGAAGCGCAGAGCTCGAGGGGATATAGATCTCGGGAATGAACATCCAGGGGATTGAAAGAGCCATCCTCGTTTGCGTTCCTTAAAAGGCCGACCCAGGTGAGGGCATGCAAGGTTGTTCCAGTGTGAAGGATACTTCTAAGGAACATCTGCGGCCCGAGCGGGCTAAATGGTTTGTATTTGCTATTCTGGAGGGTACCATTAGATTGGATAGAGGCGACCAGGCCGACATCATCCAAATCGGAAGGAACGATGTACGGCCGGTTCTTGTCGGTGGTGAAGGTTCGATGACGAGCATGGGTTATGAACAACTCGAAGCGAAGAAGCCGCTCAAGTTTGGATTCCATCATGGGCAATGGTTTGGTGCATCCCATCCCAGTGACATGAAGACAACTATCCAGTAGTTCCCGTTGAACCTCACGAATATGATCGGCATTTCTAAAGACTTTCTCGACCTTTCGCAAGGATGATCCTGGTAGGCCGCCAATGGCCTGTATCACAATACTCTGTACGCTCGGATTCGACGACACAGAGAATAACCAATGGAGCGCCCCGACAGACAGATCGTTCGACAGTTGCCTGACTTGCTCCTGCTCCGCGTTTTGCAACGATAACTTATTTCCCGTCACGTTCGGCCGCAATAAACAACGTAGGGGAGGAAGCTTTTCGCCTAAAAATGGAAGCAGAGAATGACGGATTCGAGCTATGAAATGATAGATGATATAGTTGTAGGCCAGGTAGAGATGGTCAGAGAGTGGCGTATGGTATGGGCATTGAAGACAAAGAATCGGAAGAATGATAGCAATCAGGTACACAGTGTAAGCGAATGCAGCGATCGCACCCACTATCCAGGACAGAGAAATCCTTAGTGGATAAAGGAAAACTGACAGCCCGGCGAAGAACAGGGCAAGGGAGGCGTGCATAAGCACCGGAAGCAGCCCAGTGATCATGGGAACATTCCACTTCTGGAACCCCATATATCGGTACTGCCGAATATGACTACGCTCCTGCGGAGTTCCTGAAGGAAGTGACGTATAATGGTGAAGCCATTGCTTTACTAGCACGGCAACCAACGCAGTCGTTAAACTAAGCGCAAGGCTCGTGAACCACAATCCATTGACCCAGACGTCAGTTGTCGCTGGAGTGAAAATGGTGCCCGGGTTGAACGGAGAAAGGGGGACAGATTCGACAGAGGAACCACTGGCAAGCGCGCGCTGGATAGCGACGAGCTCCAATAGTAGAGATGCAGACATCTGAACGTAATCGACTTGGAGACTCTGATATGTCTGAGCAACAAAAGAAGTGACCACGGCAGAGAAAAGACCGGCCTACAGCTGTCTTGAGTACGAGATGATAATGTTGGAAGTGTAACTCACGAAGACAAGCAAGACATCGACGCTTTCCCGCAATTGCTCCACCATGTTCGTGTCGAATACTAGGCTTTCATCTAGATAGGTCCTCCAGACTCGTGCATTGGATCCCGTCTCTTCGTATCTGGCGTCTTCACTGTACTTTTGTTCGTAATCGGAAGGGTTATTCCCTAGATAGATCATGAACTAAATTCCCACAAAACTGCTGCACGAACACACCTCGCATGTGCTGTTTCCCGAAAGTCGTTGTAGGCACTGTGCTGGCCATTTGTTTGCCATCGGCCCCTCCTTGTCGTGTCTGTGTATCATTCTTGCTTGAGCATGAATCCATACGGGTTGGCCTGTTCTTGGCCTGCGGTGATAAGGAATCTTAGTGATCACAGGCTGATTCGCAACAGCCGGCGTTCCCAGGATGTCATCACGAAGATTCTTGTTTGTAAATGTGAGATAGAAGTGATTTTCTAAAAAAGAAATGGTCTAGAGCCATGTCGAGTTGATCGGGGATGGTGGTTGTGAGGACAAGAATATCCAGCTGGGTGCACGGACCACTATTGCCGTTGTGACGCCGCCGGCCGGCCACTGATGAATATACCATATAAGGTAATTGTCACTCAACGCCAAGTTCTTACTCTAGTCTCGGCTCTGTTATAGAAAGTCTGTGGGAGGCTTTCGTGAATTCAACCATATTCATACATACTAGTATAGCTTAAATTCATTTGAACTGTTGTCCAGATATTCAGACACCCTGTGTCTTCAGTCTGACGCAAATCCAACAGAAGGAAAGTCTCTAATATTTAATCATACGGGCAAACTGAGTATATACCTCCCCTGGGCCCCCACTCCTTATAGCACTCAATATTCAAGTCAGCTTGCGGCATGCGTTGGGATTTTTTCGATCTCCGTGCGCAATACTCAACACCAGGACCATCAGCACATGTACGTCCATCCAGGCTTCTTGCCATTCTGGTCATCATTTAATGAGGCAGGAACCTCGATGGACGAACGATTAACTACTCAGACAGTCACATGTCGTCGTTTCTACCTCGATCGGCCGACACAACGTTCGAAATTTGCCTCGCGTCCTTCTCACGCTTGTCAATTTCTTCCCTTTTCTCCCTATTGTTGAAAACCCACTTCATTGCCTAGAGATGAGTTAAATTCATTGAAAAAGAATAAGTTCTTATACGCACAATTTCCCGTTGTTCCTCCTTCTTCGTTTTTTCTGGCTTATGTTTGCCTGTCATCTAACCTGATATACTCTCTATCCATTGCTTTCTCAAGCAGACATGCAGATAAGACGACGTCATCACAATATTTAGGTATGAACACCTGATGCGTTTCCAAACCAACGACTTTCTGTGCTATATCAGATCAGGTCGGAGCTATCACAAATATAGAACATATCTCCTGTTGAATGCCCATCTACAAACCATACGATATCTTGATAACAGTTCGAGATATAATAGACGACTGCACCATCCTAATATAAAGAGCAGGGATGTTATTGATTGATAACACATCTATTGTACATTAGTTAACTATAAAAAAGAAACGAGCCAAAATTGGCCGTAATATGGAAGAGCAACGCAACTTTACTGCCCATTTGTATAACACATACCGTCAATAACCACACGTTTCAGCGAGGGCCACTGCTCTCTCATTTGTTCCACACAATCCAAGCGACGTGGCTCCTTCCAACTTGCCCGGTCCATAACGAACTCCTCCACTCCAGGGAAGAACACCACAATTTGATCGAGCCGAATCGACCAGTCATAGCGGGGATACCCACCACACACCAGCTTCTTCACATGCGGCAAGACAATCGGATCCTCATCCGATCCCAATGTCAGGTACTCCCAATCATTGTAAGCGAGGTCCTCCAACGGTAGCGTCATACGCAGCACGGTAGGAATATCCGATATCCAGGAGAAGATCCTGCGTAAATCCCGTCCTATTCTGGGGCCCCGATAATACGGCAGTCGGACATCCACTCGCTGCAGACCTGTGAATGCGTGAGGGGCCGAAAGGAGGAGTGCTAGGACATCTGTATCTGCAGCGATGGAGGTGAGACAGGGTAGCGCTCCGGGGCGCAGCTGCATGGCTGTATGACACATCGGATGGCCCACGTCCGGTATTTCATGATACAAGATGGTGTTTGGGGCGAATATCAACTCTTCGAGACGAGAATGAGCCTCCTGGTCGAGGAAGAGGGACAGATGAAGCGTCGATATCTTTCCACCGTTGATCAAGGCGTCACGGAGTTTGGGAAGATGCAATCGAAGAAGAATTGATCCATCTGGGTATGCGATGACAAGTTTGTCGACCGGTGACGCGTTAGCTGATCGGATGAGCCAATCGGAGTAGGTTTCGGAGAGAGGCTTGAGGTACTCCTCGGTAAGAGTGGTTAGGGTGGGAGGAGAGAAGATGGGAAGACCGTCCTCCCCCTTGACATCCAACCATGGTTCGCTCTCTGTGCATGTATGAAGAGCAGTAACGCAGTTCAACTCGGCGATGCGAGTGAAGAATGCGTTGAGTCTCCCAGCATCGTACTCGTCGGCGTCACGGACATGTGAACGAGCCCACACCGTATGGTGAAGATCGATCTGGACAGTAGGAGGTGTTTTGTCGCGAGGAAGAGTGTCAAAATAGCGCAAGAACTCGCGGAAATCCGGAGCGAAATCTTTGCTTAAAGAAAGCTTTATATTGGGAATAGTAGGTCTCGTGACGAGACAAAGTCGGAGGTCTTTGAAAGACGAGTAAGGGAGGGCATGACCGGCATGGGAGGTGTTGAAGGCGCCGTATGTTTTTTGGTACTGTCTCTGAGTCCCGAACCAAACAGTGGTTGCTATGTCGTTGAGCCTTCGACAGACGAGAGCGACAGAGAATATGTCCTTTTTCGCGAGATAGCCAATAATTATTGCGAGGAGTTCAGTGGGGATTCGGGCCAGCGAACATGAGACCGGTTCGAGCAAGTCTCCGTTATGCGCTGCAAGATTGACCGACATTTCCTGAACAATTATTGAGTAAGAGGATACCAAATATTTGACAGCAAGGCTTACGACCTGAATGCCCCGCAGCTGCAGTGTGAACAAGCATGAAAGACAGGGAAAGAGGAGCTCGCTCTAGAGACCGAGACATTATGAGAGAGAGCGGGTGGCCGGCACGTGCGAATATTTGTTTGAGGATTCAGGGTCCCTAAATGTCAGTCCGATTCGGCAATATTACGCCTTACTTTCATTCAGTGCTAAGAAACAAGGTGCTAGAACGTGGAAGTAAAAGACCGGACGTCTCGAACGACACCACAATCATCTTTTAGCTGTTTGTGGAGGTGATACCAACGCTAACAATTCAGTCTCGGGTTCGGGGACGCACTTTCTTAAGAATAGCAGGGATGAAAAAAATCAACACGGCCCTTAAGGATTAAGCCTACCTTTGTCCAACCATCGTCAATACAAGATCTAGGTACAGACCTCAGACGGAATAGAGTGACAACTCTGTTTCTTCCCCTCAGCCTGTATTCGAACTTGACGTCAGTTAGCAGAAAGGGTACCTCCTAAGATGTCCTAATGGGATCGATTGCAAATGTCTTCCGTTAATCAGCCGTAGTCCGTCCGAGTCGGAGAGTATATTTCTAGCAGAGGGAATCCCTGGGGGCTTGGGCCGTGCAATGACCGGAGCCGTACTTTCTAGTCATCTGCCCAGCAATTGGCCGTCTAAGCGTGATAATATGGACCTGCTTCTCCGGTTAGCTATTATAAATGCATCCAGTGAGATCTAGAATATCAGAATGAGGATCAATATTACTCCGTCCCCGATATTGTAATCATGGTGAGCTTGACGAAGTTTAAATTTGAAAGCGTAATTATCAAATCACCCAAGCCGTTGGTTCCCGTGCCATGGTGTTTTTGAAAACTGCACCCATGCCATTGAATATCCATGGATTCTAGAGCGACTTCCTTGTGTCAGAGTGAAGATCTTGTTTCCCAGCATCATATGAAACGTCTTCAGTGCCTATGCAAAGGTTCATATCTATCGTCACTGGCTACGAGCTTTGCGGGCCATCATCATATCAACGATAAAATTTGGGTATTCGAGGGAAACGAGTTGTATGCGAAAGAGACCTGCTCACCATCTTAATGAACCGTCATAATATCATCTTTGTGAAGATATATTGCCTCCTAAATGACAACTGACCAATATTTGTCGAACTAGGACAAACGATCAGTCAAAGCGTCGCGGGGTACTGTTGCCAGAAGAGGAATGAGTCGAGATGATGCATAACGAGGCTAACCTCGAAAGTTTGGGCACGGGATCTGAACGAGTGCTACATGATGGAATTCGGCGTGGAATTCGAGCTTTCCCAGTGTCGTCACGAACCGAGCAGATTTGGTGTTTGCCATTCTTCCTTGATGATTGAGCGCAGTGATTCGTTGACGAAGCTTGCCAGAGAACAGAAATTTCATAGTCACTGTCTGAAAAATATCGTGTAACTGGTGTAGTTCCAGCAGGCGAAAACTGTACGAAAAGAATTTACTTGAAGAACGAGAGATATGCACTCACCACTCAGACAGCATTGTTGTCTCGACGACAGTACGAATAAATTTGAAGGCTCAGATTGAGAATGGGAGTAAGAAGGGAGGGATATTCAAATTCCCACGGGTCGCGCATACATCCACCTTTCCTCCCAACTGCCAATGCCACGCTCAGACCTCTTGCTGCAAGCTGCTATGTACTTGAGCGATCTAAAAGCATAGAGTCGTTGAACAAGAAAAGCTGTCCGTGAACACAGCTGGCTTGCTTTGCCCTCTTGGAAAAAATATGCACATTCAAAATCGCAGGTCCCAAATCGGAGTGTGTACAATTGCCAATAATTTTTTCGGTACCTTTATCTGGCAGTTGTGATCATTCTACAGTCTCTCACCTTCACCCTCGTCGCAAATATCGCGGGAATCTCTGCAGCTTCTTATCGAACAAAAGGAATTGAACCCCTAGACGGGTTACTCATATTAACGGTATTCTGGCCTTCCATGGATTCCAGCAAAAACATGGTAACACCCTTCCACCGCCAAGTTGAATTATTACTAATCTTGCGGACACATATTGCAGCCTTCAATAAGCCTCGCCTTTGGTGCCCCCACGCGGTGTTTATATCGACCTTGCCCGCATCTACGGATTCAATGGCATCAGCCTTAGGCGTCAGGTGAACGATGCCGGAGGCTGGATGTCAGCCTTTGTTGACATATAGCATTTAAGGGAGTATCTGTTTCGTATTTCCTAAGCGGAGAGCGGAGCTCCAAGCGTAAGCAGTATAAGCATATTCAGGCACTGTCCATCTATCGCATCTTTTCACCGTCGCGTCATTTGTTATTGACTGGGCAGTGCGCAAATTCGTTAGAAGGCGTGGAATGTGCTCTTTAACTAGATCACAAGGTTTGATGTGGTCCAGATGGTTACCTGAATGAATTCGGCGTAGTCTTTGGATTTTTAGATTCACCGTCAATCGGGGCAAGAAGCGTTTGCGTTAGGAGCTGCGAAACTCTAATTTACGACAATGTAAGGGAGGAAGTCGGGGACCCTGTGCATGGAACGTACTCTGGCATCATTCGGACGCTTCCAGTCGGGCTTCTCGAGCTTGAGGCGCGGTCAGTCAGAACTTTTCCAGGAGTGTTTGTATGTGTGCAAAATCGTTCTCATCTAAGGAACGTCGCTATTTGGCACCATTCAAGACGCGACAGACTCGGCGCGCTCACTAGATGATCCGCTCGAGTCGCGTACCATTATTTTCCTTGAATCGTCCTAGTCACTTGTACGTTACTTATATTCTCTGCTTACAGCTATTTCTATACCGCTTAACAGAAATTCAACAATGCAATTTGCACGAAGGAAGTAGATAACTTTGGCCTCGTTATATAGCATACATAGTACATGTACGGCCCTTCCGGCGATCTCGGAGACCTTCTGCACTCGAACTTCCCAGTACCGGTTTACGATGATTTCCGGGCCTTTATTCAATCATTCATCATCCATGGAAGTTTTCTGACGGTTACTGGCAGTGTGTATACAAACAGTTGCAATCGCCCGCACTAGGATACGCCCTGCTGAGAGGTCGAGACCATAGGAAATATTGTCGTTTTCTTTCATTAACGGTATATGGTAAACAGCTTATTTTAACTACCGTGGCTCGTAACCAGAGCCGATCGTACGATCTTGCTTTGTTCCCCGACATTCTCGGTGGTGCCTGGTGATGCTCCAAGCTGTTGTTAGCACTGAACAAACTCGGCGGCTCGCAGAGTGTCGAACGTATGGTTACAGTCGACTGTCACTCCAACGCGAAGAATGATCATTGTTCCTGTTTCATGTGCGCCCAAGAATCTAGTTCTGCGTCAGTCTCGGGTAGCAAGGCCTCTTCTTCCTTTCGAGCAAGGCATCAATGATACATACAGCAGTTCTCATCATATTTTCAACCGACCAAGCTCCACGCACCATTGTCTATAAAATCATTGCACGCCCGGAACATCTCTCCATCTTTCAGTAGAAAGAAAACTGATGCTTTCCCTCACCCTCAAAGCTATCTTTTTGGCCCTCATTGCAGTTCTTGTCTCTGCAGATGGGGGGATAATCACTGCACCAGCAAACGGAACCGTTATTATGCCTGGTGAATCCTTCGCCTTCAGCTACGACCCTATGGCGGATTATGGCGTATCCACGTACAATTACACCGTCTTTCTATTCACAAAGCTCCCCTCGTCGCTGTATTCCGCTACTGAGTGGTCGAGCGGATATTACTTTGGAAGGTTTGATTATCCTAATTATCCAGGTAAGCTCGAGGCGTGTCGACATGAATATGCTCTCATGATGGAATCGCAGCGGTACCGTACACGACTCATGAGGCCCCTAAAAACCTGACGATGCCAGACTTTTCCAAGGCACCCAGCCCCGGATGGGGTGGAGGAGGAAATGCCACAAATGCGACGGTGTATTTGCTTGTCTTAGAAGAATGGCTTACAGGATCGGTAAGTCTCGTAACGCTAGAATGGATTATGAAGCTCATCCTTTCGTAGGACAATTTTGGTCTGACGATGAGTCTTGCAATCAACGAGCTCATTTATAATGGGACGAAGTCGACGTGATCATGAAATTGCAGACAATTTGAAATTTTATGAATTTGGGCAGACTTCTTTCATTCTTGTTGCAATGAACCACTATTAAGTACAAGATAGTGAGTAAATATGGAACGAAAATGAATGACGAAACCTCTGGCATGATGAGACCTGACTGGCAACGCTCGAGACTCCATGGAAATCACAATCAGAAAGCATATACCCAGAAAATGCCGTTATCATTTTAAGGAAGCAAAAATTACATTTCAGTCAGTCAGACGTTTACAATGATCCGGGTTTCCAGCAGGATTCTGTGATAACCGAGCGTCAATAATAAGCCCATCTGGGGGAGCAATGAAGGAAACATACCAAAGCCCACGTCGGGAAAGCCACCGTCTTTCCACCAGCCCCACCAACGGCGAAGGTCCATACAAAAATCATGATAGCTGTTCCTCCATCTAGCGCAGCACTCATCAGGAAGCTGACGCAGTGCTCGCATCAGAATTACCTCAGACATCATGTCAAAAAGACTTACTTATACTTCCTGAACCAGGTTGCATGATACTTCCTCAAATAATATTGAGAAAACAAAGCGAGAACAAAGGAGGTAAAGACGCTCGAGTTGATGCCCACACTCAGATATCCCAGCTCGGCGACAAGTATAGGTGTGAAGACTTTGTCGAAGCCAAACTTGGGATACTTCTTGTGCAGCAACCAAAATGGGATGGGAAATCCGAGGCCAGCAAGGAGCATGTATGGCACAAACTTGAGACAACGACATCAGTGGTTGAGAAATAGTATATGATAAAGAAGAGCTTACCCCGTATCTCGTTCCTGTCGCGTACAAAGGCTTACCCAAGGCACCCCACGCAATGGCGTCACTGTTATATGATTGAACCTGTCACCGGTCTTTGAGTTCGGCGAAAAAGCATTAATGCGGGGAAAGAATACCTGTTGGCCCGACCAGATATTGGAGCCCTGGACATCTCTTAAAATATCCCTATGAGACGATATCACGGTTCTCATGATGACAAAGTTGAGTAATCCCCCAATAACGCTGCCTATCGTTTGTACTGCGAACGTGACGCGAGGAGGAAGTTTTGTGTATTGACCCTTGGCGCAAGGATCAGCTTCCACATGGAAGTCAGCAAGAAACAATGGTATTACCAGTTTCAGATCTCTCATTAAATTATTTGCCTGGGTGACGGAATTATATCCGTATCTGAAAAGACGCTTGGTCAGAGAAACATAAGACTCCGAAGGAGCGCAAGACGCTTACAAAGTGAAATACATGTTGGCCACAGGCTTGCCGGGAATGATAGCTCCGCCAAGCATCTGTACCATGTTCTCAATAGAAGGGGCATACCCAACGGTGCAATACAACTACGCTTACGGCATTAACTCAAATGGACATGGAAGGAAGAAGGCCAGACTCACCGTTCCAATGACGGGCACGAAAATCCATCCAAAGATCAACGCCACGATCGTACCCCACCATGGCAAACCAGAATCAGCACCATAAGTCGTGCCAATAGCCATGCCAAAACATGCGACGAAGATCGCTACATACCACCAGTTCGAGATTTCTTTATAGACCTTCATCTTGTGATAGTGCGGATCATCGCATTCTTTGGTCTGTCTCTAACATCAACACGAAAAGGAATGGCCGCAAAACAGAGAGACTGACAGCAGAATTTTGGATGATCTTGTAGAGTGTCTTGGAATGCCATAAGAGGAAATGAGTGAGAGCAGCTGGTTGAATCGCAGGCTTGTTAACACGACTTGCCTACGCCTAAATATCACTTACCTCCGATGTACATCGTGCGGCTAATTTTGTACAGGAGCTGAGATGCTGCATACCACGGAAGTCCAACAGCCTGCAACTTCTCCTCATTAAGTGTAAAATCGGCATTGAGAATAGACAACTGGTCGTATTCAGTTCCTGGTTGATAGGTAAAACTCATGGTGAAATCGTGGTAGAGAATGGCACACAAAACTGACCATTTTCGAAGAAGAGTAACTGCGTTAAGAATGGGAAGTTCTGCGTATTCCATGTATTGGCAGCATAGCACGCGCAGAATGCGATCATACAGACTGCACATCCCGCGTACAATGAGAGCTGGGTAGACAAGGGCGTGAAGAGCGACCCAATGGCGCCTCCACCCGACCCAACGTACACCCAGTCAAAGCACAAAGAGAAAGCCCCGAGACCCTCGTTACCTGCTGCGCCTCCGAATATACGGGTGACCCATGCGCTATCTTGTATAGCGAGGCAGAAGATCGAGACGCCGGTCAATGTCCTGAAACAATGATTAACTCTGATGGAAAAGCACGTAAACAAACGTAACCCACGGAGCTATATACTCGGGGAACCACTCCCACACAAATATTCCGAGAAACACAAGCCAAAAGAACCGCAATCTCTTCTTCTGCGTCACAGCCTCTTGCCCACGATGGAGCACATCGAAAAGCTGAGCTGTCGGAATGACCATGGGATAGATGGCAAATGTGGGATAGACAAGAAACATGCGCATAATCCCCGCCATACCGTATCCAATGAGCTGCGAACCAATGAGAGTGAAAATCCCTACGGCAGCGTTGGGCCGAACGTTGTAATACAGGTCTTGCGCAGCGAAGATGCTAATGGCGAGAGCGCTATCAGACGCAGTTGAGGACATGATGGTAATCGCGACGTGTTCCTTTATGTCTGTTATACAATCAGAAATGACTGAGTGGATCCCAGGAAGAAGGAACGTACTGAATTGGCCAGGATTTAAAAACCGCCAGAACCAATTATCTGGAATGGTGCCAAAACGCCAGAAAGTAGTTCCTGGCCCAGGTATAGTCTGTTCCATAAACTAGAGAGAAAGGTTATCAGCGAAAGAATGAGAAGGCTGGGCATTGACCAAACTGACCCGACCAAGAATAAAGGAGATAATTTGCAGGAACAGTGAGCTCACAGTGATGGTTTGGGGCCGGAAATACTACGATCAGTGATCAACTGAAAGTTTGTGTGATGATAAACACAAGAAACGCACGAAGATCTGTCCCAAGACGGCACCGAAACATGATAGTCCAAGGGAGAGGAACCACATTCTAAATGTGAATATTGGTAACGTCGGATCATCCTCTAAGGAGAGGAGACGGAGGGCGTAGTCCGAGTCAGTTTCTGGGATGATGATTGGAAAGACTGTTCGCACGACGTAGGAAAAGAAACACACCAATAGGCCTTTCCTTGCCGTCTTCGCCGAGATCGATAAGTCGCGGTCCATCAGCATAAACATCTCCAATTTCAGAGACGTCGAGCGACGGTAATTGCTTCTCGTCGAGGGGTCTGGCTGGACCTCTCTCATCACCAATGGACGAAACTACCTTGATGCTATCGTTTGATTTCTTCTCGTCCAAGAAAGCTTCCTTTTCCTTGCGAAGGGTCGGAAGGATAGCCATTGGAAAGTACTGGGTTCAGGCAAAGGACCCAATCAACAAATGAATGCAATCGAAGCTTTATAAGTGAATGAACGCATCACAGCTAGCATGTGGAACAGATAAGAATGGTATCGTCTGTGATAAGCCTGCCTAGCTTGTATGGGAATGAAACGATGACCCTTGGGATTCGAACAAGAAGCGGCAAATTTTCGGGGCCTTGATGGCAACCACGAGAACGTCACGGAGAGGGACGTAATGAATGGCTCGCGGAGAGTATAATGTGAGGTAAGAATGGTGCCATGTTGAACCTTCTTTGGTTTCCAACAACGAATGTGTACGTTTCTAAGTGACGGTAACAAACCTTTCACTTGAAGACAAGGTCTAAGTGGTTGTGATATTCTTATCGTAGAGCCGTCCTGGAAGGGGATTTACAGAGCAATGGTTCCCCAGCTGCATGCTTGACGTGCGAATGCGGATATCTATCGCGATACGCAGGTCAGCATCAAACACCGGAAACGAGTCCATCAATGTCCCACCTGCTTTCTCGGTAGAACATCAGGACGTTCCTTGATCACTGACAGAATGCAGGTCACTGTGGGACATTATCCGGTCAGATTGCAGTAGGCACAGTACACAAACGTACCCACCGGCCAATAAAACTGTACCTTTAGGCTAACGTGACATGCCATCTTGTGGCGGAACCGATTACAGACGAGCCACCAATGAAGCAATAACTCAGCCACCAGAGAAAGCCGTAGACTTGCAGAGGCCTAGAGGAAGGCCGAATACATTGAATACATTGATGAACAGTGAATGAGTCCGGGAACAAGGGTCCAAGTTGCAGAGCCGGGCTTCTTGATGGAGAGCGACAGGTCCAGGGCAGGGTTAGATTAATGGCGCTCCGGATCAGAGGCTTATCCGGGGAAACTGACTTCGGTAGTAGTTTTAACTAGGCTATCACTGGCAGTAGTGTCAAATCTTAAATAGGTCGCAGTAAAGTTGCAAGACCATGCGGTACACAATGATGTTGACAGGAAGATAACCCAGGCATCAGACGACGCATGCAGTCTATGCGAGACTGAATAGCCAATGGTCAGCAGCATCAAATGAATTCATTAAAAGGCTCACTAGGGACTGCTTTGAACTTGCTTCGAAGATTTTGCCGAGATGATAATAAGCCTTTTTGATACATGCATTTGGCCATCAGTCCATATAGCAGTTCCGTCGTATGATTTTCAACGTGGATTGGCCGAAGGATTACTGGCGGAGAACGTGAAAGTGGATGAGGTACATGCCAACCAAAGGCGCGCGGACCCGTGGTCGGAGTTTAGAAACTATTCTCATCGACGCTGCCGATGATACGGCATAACGACAATCTTGCGGCAGGGTCCCTTATATCAGTGTCGTACCAGGCGAAGAACAGAAGGTATTTATATACACGTCGTCAGCAGACATAATAGTATGTTTCTCTTCGCGCCGTCAAGACACATTTACGGGAAATTAAGGACAGCCAGCACATCAGGCCGGTTCTTCACTATCCAAGTTAACAGCCCCACTGCTACAGCATCCCTAACCATCTCTTCCCATCGGTCTGTAGGATCAGAAAGACCAAGCGTGCCCAAGAGTACGACCAGAACGGCCCAGCGTTTCTGGCCTACTCCTGGTTGTGGCACAGGACACGAGGCGTTAGGTCGTGGTCTAACACCCGGGTTTGGTTTCAAAAGCCCCTGAAAACGTGACAGGATTTCGGAAAGTAAACGATCACATTCTTCGGTGAAAGGATGCAAGGTAGGAGGCTGAACTGCCGCGACCAGATTGTAGAGCCTGTATGCTTGTTCGTACGATGAGAAAAATGTCGTCTGTCGGGTGATGATCTGTATCATCAAGGCATCTAAAGCATCTGTGTGCTGATCACTATACCCAGTGGTATACGATTCGGCGACGGGACGAGGGGCTGGACCGTTTCTCGATGATTCACTAGCAGAGGCACGTTGAACTGGCGGCGTCAGAATCTCAGTTTCCGATCTCGCAAGCTGAACAATGCGCGACTTTGATTTTTTGGAATGTTTTGATCGAGAAGGTGAAGCGTGGGGACCGGCCACGGTAGCAGCGCTGTGCGAAGATGCAGACGGCGACAACCCTGCATCAGGGTCTGTTTCGCCTTTGCCTTTCTGGAGGGCCCCCTCCGTCTGTGTAGAGGGTGATGATGGTCGCTGTAGCTCAGATTGCAGCTGGGAAAGGGCGGAGTCATGTCGACTTTTCTGTGGATCTTCAAATACAGAAGTTGTGTCGATATAACGCTCAAGGGTCTTCATCATGAATTCCTTGGATATAAAGGTGACAGACCCGTCGTCGCGTTCATTGCGAAGCAAAATCGCATTGAAATCGAATGTCTGCTCCGACGTTAACTTTGTGATACGGAAGGTTAACTCTGCCATCTGAGCCTGCTCTGACCCCCGATGGTGATCAGCACTGGTGCCGTTGTCCTGCCAGGGTGCAACGCCTGGGGTGGTTGCGTCATATAAGGAGGTAGGAAGTGGTAACGGAATATTAGCGAGCCTGCTTTCCAGACATGAAGCTGCTTGGGAATCAGCCACCCTGTTGCGTAGGATGATGGCTAAGCGAGGTCCAACGATAAACACGCAGTGGGTATGGCAATTTTCTGATACGCCTTCCCATAATCCAAATGCGTTATTCGTAAGGATGAACTCCTCGTCATCTGCAGGCTGGCATACAGCCAGGTAGAACATGCCTGCCTGTCGCTGGTAGATTGTCGCAGGGATGTTCGGTATGTCCACATTGAGTGACAATACTTCCGTATCTGTATACTTTTCCAGGTCCTGCCTGTTTGTGAAGGTAGCCTCATCGTTTGTACTCGGTGCATCGAGGAAGTAATGCAGAAAATGGAGCCATATCTGGGAGCTCGTACTCAAAGCCAGACACTCTCCAAATTGTTTTAGTTGCTCAGCGACGAGGGCATTCCCAAGATGATCGCTGACAGAGTTAATGTCGGAAAGGGAGAGTGCTACGGTGCGGTACTGCGCGAGGAAGAGGAATTGGTGCAAGTTGCCTAGTTGTTGCCTCGTGGTAGCGAACGAGCCACTTTTATTAACGGCATCGTGCATCTGTAGGATGACATCTGCCGCAATGCTCTCAATTCTGGAGAGCTTTTCCTCCAAATTATTAACGTTGAAGGGGTAACAAAAGTCCCTGTAGAGATTCGTCACCCCATAGACAGTGGCGATTCGGCGGGTTTGAATGGTCCGGGTGGTAAGATCGTAATAAAGCACTTCTCCTGGCTCCCTACCAGTGCGTTTGAAGGCCTTCAGTCGTTTCTTTTTTGACCTAACACGGGAGGTGATGAGATACGGCATTTCACTAGCAGTAGAAAGAGTTGATTTACATTTGACCTCCCACCTGAAATCTGCGTAGGATGAATTTTGGTATGACATGGTGGTAGTGGTCACGACCAACTTCGGAGGGTGCAAACGAAGATTCAGCCATCGATGGAGCTGATAAAACGCGACGAAAAATGCAAGCAACGACGGAATGTGTGAGAGCGAGCGCTAAGGAAGTTGTCTAGCGTCACGAAAGAAGAATTCAACTGTCACATAATTGATCTGGGAAAGCGCGCGCTTAGGCTATTGCTCCCATCATATAAGATTAATACGAAAATGCCATGCACTTTGTAAGTGAAAAAGTTCTACCCTCATCGCTGAGAAGAATCCACGGTCGAACATCTTCCGCGCTGCGTCGATATAATGGACAGTAAAGCTTCGCCATGTTCTAGCATTCCCTGGGATCATTCCCGTTCCAGTTATCCTAGGTCACGGTGAGCCCATCAGTGCATCGCAGATCTCTCCACGAAATATCCCGTGTATGCCAAGGAAAACGACTAAATGACATTTATTCTTCCGGCCAGATGGAACATCGAAGATCTCCCGTACCTGCCAGTGTACCTTGTGTCTAATGCTCTGCAAGGCTGCCTAACGAGCTGAAGTCGGCTACCTAGTACCGACAAACGAGGTCCAATTCAGAAGTGCCTCTTGGCACCTCGCTAGTGTCATCCCGAAAATACGATAGAGGAACTAAGCTGGTGGGGTTGGGATAAACGTATCATGTCCAGGGAGTTGACGTTTGATTCCGTTGGTTTGTTAGGTCGGTTCAACGCCCGTTGCTCGCCTATGTCACAAACGAGAAGAATATCAACAAAATGAAGGCAACGGATGAGAAAACATACCGAATGTAGATACCACACAGATAGTGCCGTGCGATACTCAGTCAAGAAACTGGATTTTGCATGGCTGGCACATTTCCGGAATTCGGACCGTAGAATGATGTCACGTGCTATCGGCGCGCGATTTCTTTTTTCAACTTTCAAGTTCTTGTATTCTGCCTCAGCAACGTCCCTCTCAACGACAGCACATACATTGTTCTCCTTCTAGTATCCACCTTTCTCTCTAGCGACCATTCAATCTGCTACCTGTCTGTCGGGCTACAACGACCTCTCGATTAATTTGTTAGCCTTGTATTTCCGTAGGCAGTGTCCTCGTATACTCGCTTCTCAGAGTGCTGTAAACGCCGCCTGGTTACGCCTTGTCTCTACTGGGATATAAATTGCGTCTTATAAACTGAAAAGATACCTCTTGTACCCAACTACCTGCCCTGCGCTCCTAACACCATGTTTCTAATGTCTCTATTCTCGTTCACTGTCATGCGGTCTCTCTTCATCTCGACGCTATGTCTCTCGTTTTCTGCTTATCTTTACATTTTTATTTCCTATTGCCGTTCCATGGGCACCAAAACCGTCTTGACCATCATGAAAGAAGAATGCTGGCTTTTTGTGCGCAGCCCACAAGAGTTCGCAGACGCAGCGGCTAGAGCTCGCCCGCCTATTCCCCGGCGTAAGGACTTCATCCGTCCACCTCATGGGTATGTCCGACCCGGTTAACGGCGTACATCTCACTGATGAAAGCAGGTACATACGCATACTATTTTACACCAGTCCGCGCTACGTCGCATGCAATCGGGACCCATGCTTCGAATTTGACTTCCCGTTAACAAGCTCTGGAGATGTCAACATGGCCGAAGTTCGTAAGACTCTTGGTCTCGAGAGTTGTTCGGTTTGTGATTTTCGCCATCGGTCGCCTGACATTAGACTCATGGATGGAAATGCAGATTATCGACCCTTCCGGGGAGATCGTCGCGGAAGGGGTCAACTTTCAACTTATTTTTTATAAATATCTGTCAGATCTGTGTGATTCAAATGGGTGTTTGAGAGTCACTGGTTCGTTTCATGTGTCTTCCTTACCGTCGGATGCTGATTGACATACAGAACAGTATGTTTCTGAGTCTGTGGAGATCCAACGTAACATTCGATGGGCTATCCTTTCCTTGTTTCGCTCCATTTTCCTTTTCTTCTGTGCCATCGGGGGTATTCTTTACGACTTGACACTACCCGCCATCATTGTGGCTGACAGCATTTTGAAGGTGATAGGCCCATTGCAGAACATACCAAAGAGTATTATCTAGAGGTACGCTGCCGTATTTTTGCGAAAAATCTGAAACCTAACACATAACAGAAATCAAGAAATCATATCGATCGTCTGCTCAACTATTATATGCCAAATCATTGTTATTATACCTGTATCACAAATATGCGCCCTTTGGGTAATATATGTTTTGTAAACCAATACCACTTCAATGTCGTACGACGACTGCTTACTATTCTGATTTAATTATCCAAATGTGCAATCTCTCCAATAGACATGCAGTGATTGTCGTCCTGAGAAGTCATTTTCGATTGAACTAGCGAGGCTTAGGACAGCGAAATGGGCCGAGAGAATGAATTTTCCTGTGCATACGAGACGATCTATGATACGTGCCCAATACGACAGAAATGAAAGCAGCAGAAATCACATTAGAAGTCACATTGACTATGTACAATCCAGCCTGTAGAAATATATTCTCAATCTTCGGAATAAGTTGTAGAAGGACTGAGGCAGCTGAGTAGAAACTACGCTACTTATATACTGTAGCTACTGAGTGGCATTATTACATTGTTGTCTAGAATAGGCACGATAAAGTAGAAACAATAGCGAAATTAGAACAAAGTAGTTCTCGGTGGCACGCTTACATTGTATGTGCGCCAACAATAATTAGATGCGGCAACTGAAAGGTCGGACACGTTGAGAATAAAGAAGCGGAATTATTGTTCCAATATTAAGCCGACCATAGAGATTTCCAAGCAACAAACCATAGCAAGTTAGTATAATTTCAATAAAATAAGAGAAAGAAATATATATCATACTGAACACACTATTGTGATTGCATCAAGTTGAGGTAATAGAATATAACTGACACAATTTCTAAGTGCTGCGTCATCAAGGCAACTGTATAAAAATAAAAATACAAACACGAAACATCTATTGCTACAGAGAGAACGTGACATTCAAATCATAAACAGAATAACTAACAAGACGTAAGAGGACTGAAAGGAAACTTGAGATTTCCAGCGTCATTATAGATGCCATATCCCGGCTCCTGTGCATCGGAATAGATGTGTGCGAACCACCCACAACCTCCACCCGGAACTGTCTTGAAGTATCCGCACTGCGAGTCAAGAAGTTTGTAATAGTCCTGTGACACGATCATATATATCAGCGCGTGTATGACGGATTGAAGAGAAGATGACTGACAGCTTCATTCTGAACATCAGAAACCGCGTTCGGGCTATTGGGCATTACGCCTGGGTATGTGACTGACGGCCAGCCGTTCTAGAAAACAGGTTGGGACGAGACTGAGAAAGATATGGCATGGAGACATACCTGGGATAGGTAGATTTTCTTGCCTCCTCCATTCGCAATGAACCTATTCACCACAGAAATTCAGAGTCTATACTAACAACGCACGAAGTCACGCTTACCAGTTCATGTCGTTCAGGACAATAGGCCAGGACGCGTTCGCTATTTAATGACTTCTGAGATATGGTTCAAGAGAAGTCATTTAGACATACCAGTAGAAGCTTGTTGCGAGAAGAAAGGCAGCATGTGCGCGTCAATCAGGTCAATAGCGGCAAGAACGTCTTTCGCGCCATCCCGGACCTGATAACCGTACCTAGATACAATCTCGTTAATAATGAACCCACTTCGCTATGTTGTTGACCGACTTACGCCATTTCTGAAATGGTAACAGGTATACCCAAGTTGAGTAGCATTGCTTTGGCCATCACAATTTGAGCCGTAAGGTCTTCATGTGTCAGAACGTTATCGTAGAGCGGTTCCGAGCCAAATTGCACGACTCGTATGACAAACTTGGCCTTGGGATTTGACTGCAGCGTTGCAAAGAGCGCATCACGGCGTGTTTTCCAGATGTCGCCGCCATCGAATCCAAACTGATTAACATATGTGAATTTCGGGGTGAGGGAAGTGTAAGAAAGAGTATACATACCCAGATGAGTGCATGAACGCCCAGACCAGCATTCCAGGCTGCGGTGATCACATCGTCACTGTCATCAAATCAGTACACCGGAAGCAAACGATTAGGGTTTTCGCGTACTAGAAGCCTTGCCTATCACAAGCTCCGTAGATGCGAACGTAACGACCATTAAACTTTTGCCGAATGTCCATGAACTCGGTTTGGAGCTGATTCAATTCTTGACCTGCAGAAGCTGTAAGCATAACAAGTGTGGCAGCAAGAGATACCGACGTACAAGCAGTGACCTCATAACTGAACCCAACAAATGCGTATTCAGTGCTCATGTCACACCACCAGTTGTTCGTCGTCGGGGGCGGTGTTGCAGGCATGTTGAATCCTATCGCTGGGAAACAGTTTGGCGCCTGAGGTGCTGCAAGAGCAAGGGACAAGAAGGGCACGAGGATGGAAATTAGAGAGATCATGGTAGAGGACAAGTGGGTTAGCGATAGATCTAATGCTTCCACGGATGTATATATACTCCCATGGAAGTATTGTCGAACATGGCCCCTATACTCGAGGGGCTACCTCGAAAGTAGTATGAACATCCAGGTCTGACACACGAAAATCACCTGCAGATTAGTATCCACGTCTATGCATAGCCCTGCACTGCGAGAACAGAGACAATTCGAATGTTGAGCTACTGTCGGAGGAGATGTTTGAATCACAGGTAGACTCATAAAATAGAGATGGCACGAAGACGTATCACCTCTCCCAGTAGTGGGCAACACACTGAGAATCAAAACGGAGACATCTTTGGCCGCGACTAAGATAGCCGTTTGAACACCTATTGAACTAATCAATGGCTCTTCCACTGGCATGCCGCTTGTCTAAGCATCCGAGTGGCTGTCTACCCAGTCTATCGTCTCTGTAAACTCTGTACCAGAGACATCGACAGGTTTCACACCATCCGAGACAGTCAGAATCCTGAGAAAGTCAGGGCGCGACCCTGCTAACTGGGCTTTCGTCTGTCCACGGGCTACGGTCGTCGACCTCAAGCCCAGAGCTGGTTTTGCTTGCTTGTAACAGAGCCTACTCTTCAGGATTTGTCCTGTGAGAATTTTAGCGGATGCACGGTAAGTTTTTAACACAAGCGAGAAAACCAGTTAATGTAAGTTTATCGCGTTATACACTCGTCCTTCGTGGACTTTTTTTACGTTACCGGATAAATTCCTCTGTAAAAAGCACAAACAGTCAATTTTTGATAATACTTGCATCTGTAAGGTCGTACCAAGATATTTTTAGGTACTACAGTCAAAGTTACAGCCCGTGCACGAGGGAATACATCGGGCTTCCAGATGATACAATAAATTGAGGCACCGGTCCAGTGCATATACAAGGCAAAGTCTCCCACAAATTGGACAGATTTGGTTGATTGATCAAAAGATTGAACTCACCAGGCTTGGAAGCGCCCTTTTCTTCCGGTTTCTGTCCGGACCTCACCATGCAGTGCTTCCTAGCAAAGATTGTGTAGAGTCCTCGACGCGAAGCAAGTAACACAGCGATGCGATAGCGATAGGCGAACCTGACTGTCGTGTCGCGTTCGGTTGCGGTGGTGACCAAAAATATACCCCTTTTCGTTCTTTCTTTCATACTACCACCATCTCACTTCTATTAGCTGCTGCACTTGATATTCTTGCCTTGTGGTATCTGTACAACCCTTCGCTGGACGTCGCTCGCCGAGTCGGTCTCTGTGTATCGTTGGTGATGGAGCAGACACAACGTTTCGTAGCTGTTCTTCAGGCCCTCCCTGTACGACATTATGCACGGTAATGCTATACCTATTCGCCGCCCATCGGATATCGAGAAAAGAAAGAATCCAAGGGCTTCTGATCTGACAATTTGCGGAACGGCGATTATCCGATCCGTTCCCACGACTCCCCTTCTTCTAAACCATCATCATCATCTTTTTTTACACTCGTATTAGCCTCCGCTCAGGCTGGTCAGTGTGTTTCCTGATCCTATATGTTGGAACATGTCTATTGATGTCGCACAACAGATTGTTGCCTCGTATCATGGGCTCCCTGTCACTGGATTCGTATCCATCCATCCCTCAGGAGCTCATAGACCATATCTTGGAATATCTACACGACGATATCCCAATGTTACGGACATGCTCTCTCGTGTCGCATTCGTTCAGGCCCTCTGTTCTGCCACACATCTATCATCACATCGTGCTCGTCCATTGTGCTGAAATGGCCGTCTTCCGGAAAGATCATCCCGGAAAGTTATATCGGTGTTCCAAATTCCTCGGTCTACTGCATACAAGTCCCAACCTCGTCCCTTTCATCAGGAAATTGAGTATATGCTCGTATGTCACAGGGGTTCGATCTCTGGGCGAAGATCCTTCATTCCCGTCGATAATGCTCAAACTTTCGAACCTTGCTTGCATTGAAATAGTTAACAGAAATACATGTTCTAATTGGATGCTTTTTCCAGAGGATTCCCGCACCGCACTCCTCTCGATCTTTCAGTCTCCCTCCCTCACAAAGTTGCATCTCAGTGGAATAGACGGCATCGGAGACAGGGACGCCCGGCTTATATTCAGTCGAGGGCCTTCAAGTTCTCTGAGACATCTATCTCTGAGGCGTGTCGGTATATCGCTCTGTCTGCCCTTGAGGCGGTCTCGGGAGATTCTACCTGTACTGGAGTCGTTGGTCCTTAGCGACGATGATGAAATCGCCATTCTACAAACTATCCTTCTGCCAAATGTTTTCTTCGACATGCGTTATCTGCGAAATTTATCGATACAGGTGTCTGAATTTTTTCCCAGACTTCCTGATATCGAGAAAGCTCTTGATGAATCAAAGGAATCGCTCGAGCATCTGACACTCGATGTGAGCACGATTGATTACCATGGCAGGCTTGTCATTTTTTTGCAATTAGCATGCGATTGATCTTCCAGCAGGAGTATCGCCGTTACGTCTCGGCGACTGTAGGCGCCTAAAGTTTTTTTATATGATCGCAGCTTCCTTCGACAGGCAGCTTTTCACGCCGGTCCCCTGTGCTAATCTGCACAGGTTCGTCATAGAGCTGGTATCGGAAGTCTTTGTCCCTCAACCTTGGAGGGAGGCCATTGACGCCTACTTGTACGAGACTCCCGCACTTGAACAGGTGGAAGTAAGGCTCCACGACTCTTCGCATGATCAATGCAATTCTTATTGGTGTGACGGTGATTATCTTCCCGATAATCACCACGACTTGGTGAAGCAAATTGAAGAAGAGCTCCCACTGCTGCGTAGTAAGGGTATTTTGACAGTTGATGTGGTTCCAAGTGGGTTTCTTTTCTGTTAGATTTCCTGCAACTCTTTGTGATGATGTTCTCTTGCAGAACGCCACACGGCGTGAGGGCAAGACTGAATTGAACTCTGTGCTCAAGATCTACCATGAACCGGGATGCAGTCGACCGCATGGGTACGGGGTGATGCAGATGAAACAGCATCTTATGATAATCAGCCAATATATTCAAGCCAGTCCAGTTTCTGGTGTATTTCGTTTCGTTCGCTGTTTCTGTTCATTATGATTAAACAAATGGCGCCGAATTAGCTGCCCTTCTACATCACCTCCCTGCCATTCGATATAGTAGATTGACGTCGTTATTTTCATTCTTTTTCATGAATTAAGGCTGCTGGTTTCGGACCGGTGTTCCCGGAAGCGAAATCGCCGAAAGTGGTACATGGCTTCTTTACCGTCAACTACGACAACGACTGCCCTCGGCCTGGAATTTCGTCGACATTTTCCCAGCGCCTGGATCTCGTCCCGTCTGATCCATCAGCATCAACGCAGAACCTGGCAATGAAATCGTCAACTTGATCCGGCATCACGTGTAACGGGTACTTATACAGTTTCAACGCGAGACTACGAGGGATTGCGTCGTGTACGACGATGACGCCGGTCATCATTGTCACGTCGGGCTCGATGGAACAATTGCAGAACAGTATTCCCGACCAGGGCGCTGAGAAAGGGTCGTGCCGAAAGGTACCCGACACAGCCATGTCTCACTGTATCTGTCCTCGATGATGATCAGATCTGTCAGGCGCAGCCTCATTCCTTTCTCCCACCACGAACGTATTCTGTCGACAGGAATGACGATTAGCAATCATTCCTCTGCAACCTCACTCTCCAGATACGCTATGGCTCGCTCACCAGGTGACGACATATACAATGGGAGTCCATCCAGGGATTTCTGCAATTCATTCTGGGGCCCTGATGAAGCCGGCGTCAATATTCTATGTGCTCGGATGAGAGGGGCGGAGCATACGACAGATGAGTTGAGAGAATTCTGGAGGGAGAGGTATTGAAGCTTGTTAAAACACATAGCCTCAGCTCACTTCTTCCTAGGTCTGTGCTCGAGGAAGAGTATGGGAGCCGTCTCATGGAGCTGTCGAAAAGGGTGTTAGGCAAGAACGAGATTGGGTACGTAAATTATGTTGTCAGCATACCCTCCTTCTGACTCCTTTGAAACGCAGTGATCTCCGTAACGTCCTTGATACCCTGAAGCTAGAGACAGAGAAGCAGGCAACAGCACATATCGAATTGGCTACCAAGATCGAAAACGAACTTGGCAAGTCTACTACCCAACTCCTGAACCAGCAAAGCGACTTTCGAAAGAAGTCGCAGACTCCCATGGAGAAGCTGTTCCAGATGAAGGTAAGACAGGAGTCGTATGTGGCAAAAGCCCGGGAAAAGTACCAAAGTGACTGGGTGCGCATCAATTCATATGAGAAGCAAATAGACGTCAACCCTGGCAAGGATCTTGAGCGGTTACAGTTGAAGCTAAATCGAGCGAAACAAACCGTACAAGCCAACGAGAAGGACTTTGCGACATTTTCAGAGAAACTCAAGGATCTGTCAACCTCATGGGAAATGGAATGGAGGCAGTTCTGCGACGACAGTCAAACAATGGAGGAGCAGAGAATGGAGTTCATGAAGGATACACTATGGGCATACGCAAACCTTGTCTCGACCGTCTGCGTTTCAGACGATGTGGTGTGTATTACTCTCTAGCTTAACTGCGGCACTTTTGATGCGACTTTTTGATAGTCATGCGAGGCCATTCGGACTCTTCTCGACCAGTTTGAAGGTGACCGGGAGATTGAAAATTTCGTCAATGACTACGGGACGGGTAACAGGATACATGATCCACCCCCGCTCACGCCTTTGTCGCATCCCGAATCGTCGCCCGTCGCAGGGCCTAGTGCTTTCACTCGTCTTGCGAAATTCGATCGTCGAAGGAGAGCGACGCGTCGATCGTCGACGAGAAAGTCTGCGAACGAGCCATTACCGCCTTCTCATACGAACCCCTCACCCTCAAAGCAGACGTGCTCTTCGCCTCCAAAGCAGGAGAGTGCCGCACCAACGAAGTCGACTGCTGCTAAGCAGCCTCGAGCATCACTCCCGCTCCCTGAGCAAAAATCCAATGGCAAGGTCATTCCGGGGTCGGTCCCTCCTTCGCCACCGCCGAACGAGGGAATTGGGATATTGTTTTATGGTGCGTCTCCCTAGGATCTTGCTTTCTATTTATGCTGACTGTAGAATATAGTCAAAGCGCTTTACGACTACACGGCTACCATTGATGAAGAATTTGATTTCCAAGCAGGTGATGTGATTGCTGTGACGGCTACGCCGGAAGATGGGTGGTGGAGTGGAGAGCTGCTCGATGAGGCGAGGAGGAAAGAGGGGAGGAATATCTTTCCAAGCAATTTCGTCTGTTTGTTTTGATCGCTGAGGCTTCGTTCGCTGACATATGGCTATGCTATATTACTTATAATGACTAGCGTTTTTAACCGTCAGAACTAGCGACGGTGCTATGTCTTTATTCAGCACTGAGTTTTCAATTGCTTACTGTACGCATCGCTGATCTGGGGTGCGCGTGATGCGCCTGCCCACTGGTGTGTTAAATCTACTATCCTATCTGTACCTGCTAAAAAGCTCTGCACCCAGTGCCTAAGTATCTGTTTTAGCGAAAAATGGGGTAAAGAAGAGACTATAAGACAGAGGCACGAAACAGCTTTTATCGTAAAGTGAACAAGATAGGCAAGGTCTCCTTGATAATTGTGGAAGCTAATAACGATAGTACGGATCTTGACGTGGCTAGAAGCCGGGACTGCATCTAATGCCCAAGTGCAGGCAATCTAGACTCTTCTCCGACGAGACAGTCATGCCTAAGGTGCGGATGGTCGTCATCCCATGGAGGACGAACCAACATCACTGTTGTTGCAGCAATGCAACTCACGCTTGATGGGTCCAAATCTTGGCGCGTGACTGACTCTTCTATGATACGGAGATGAGCGCTGCGGTACAACGCATAATCCAACGGCTTTTTCGTATATCGATAGTAAATCCATCACTAAATTTCCTTCTACGGACTCAGAGCTTCGATTATGGATCTGGCGTATCCAGTTCGTTATCGAGCACCAAAGAATTCGGTTCACCAGAAAAGACGCCAGTGCGAAATTACCGTCGTATCAGGCTTGGTTAATGTGGCACTCTTCTTCCAGAGCAGCTGTACACCTTGACCTTCTAGCTTGGCGCGAATGACGTCCGTAACCCACTATAAGTTGGGTTCGCTGCGGAAAGGTATGCGGCCAACCCTACATCCGAATATAGCCCGTGGAATAATCTATCCCACAGAGCCAGAGCAACCATGGGGATTAAAGTGGCTGAGTCGTCTCGTATTTCCCTATCAGCCGACTATCTACGGTATCGACGTGGAAGTACTACGACGACGGATGCCCACCGTTTACAATTTGCAGGCCAGAGTATCAATCAGCTACAAATCGAGTTCATGGACATTCGCCAGAAGTTCAATGGTCGTTACGTCCGCATCTATGGGGCTTGTGATAGGGAAGGCTTCTAGTGCGTGCAAGTCCCAATTTCCTTGTCTCCGGTATGCTGATTCTATCTATATTAATGATGTGATCAACGCAGCCTGGAATGCCGGTGTGGGTGTACACGCCCTCATCTGGGTACGTACATGCCTCTATCCCCATACCCGCATCTCACATATATTATTCAGTTTGGGTTTGATGGCGACGACATCTGGCAAACACATCGTGATGCGCTCTTTGCAACACTACAGCCGAACCCCAAGGCCAAGTTTGTCACACGAGTCGTGCAATTTGGCTCGGAACCGCTTTACGATAACGTTCTGTCGCGTCAAGACCTCACGACTCAAATCCTTGCCGCTAAAGGAGCTCTATATAACTTGGGCATACCTGTTACTATCTCAGAACTGGCGTACGTTGGGTAACATTGCGGCGACGTGGGTTCATTATTAATAGGGTTGTATGCCTAGGTATGGGTACCAGGCCCGGGATAGCGCGAAAGACGTGCTTGCCGCCGTTGACCTGATTGATGCCCATATGCTGCCTTTCTTTTCCCAGCAAGCTTCGACTGGTATGTCTAACTAATGTCTTTTGAACTCCATATTGATGATCATTGTATAGCGCGCGCGCCCTGACCTCTTGTCCTAAACGACACGAACTGGTAATCCTCAATTTCTAGGACGTTGGTACAAATACTAAAGATGTAGGTTCATTGCAAATGCTTCGGGCAAGAAAATCTACCTATCCCAGGTAAGTTCCATGTCCTGTTATTCTTTCGCTGCTCCCGATCTGTTTTCTAGAACGGTTGGCCATCAGTCACATACACAGGCGTAAAGCCCAATAGCCCGAACGCAGTTGCTGATGTCCAAAATGAATCTGTTGGTCCTCTTCTCTTCAGCCCTGCCATGCACGCGCTGATACTTGTTTATATCATAGGATTATTACAAACTTCTTAACTCGCAGTGCGGATACTTTAAGACAGTTCCAGACGGAGGTGTTGGGTGGTTTGCGCACCTCTATTCCGATACACAGGAGCCAGGATATGGCATCTATAATGATGATGGAAAACTCAAGTTTCCTTTCAATCTCGTTACATCCTGTTAGACTTGGTATTTTGTGATTTGAATACTGGGTTGCTCTTGTTGTGACACTGTCGCAGTGCTTCTGTAGTTTTAGTAGCTTCGGTACTAGTATAGAACATGTATCTGTTGTAAATGATCGACTTGGGGTTGAAGAACAACCATGTACCATGCTCCTCTCCAAGATATGAGCAGATATACAGCTTCAAACGAAACATGAACGGTAAGAAACCTATCGTCGTTCCGTACTCTGGCCTAATAGAATGTCCATGGAGCTGACCTGAAACCAGAACTTACTCAAGAATAGCCTTGATTGCATCACTGCGCACTAACAATAGAACGTTCTACTCTGATTTGGAGTCTTCCCGAATCTCGAGGGAACATATTAGACTAAAGGTATCGAAGTGATTCTATCGTGAGGTAACAGCATCCTTGACATGAGCATATATCAGAAGTCCGTGATTAGAGTATGTACATATATCCAATATGCGTAATAATGTATTGAGTGTTCATAAATACGAACTATCGTCGCCAGCTGTGGTCGATCTAGTTTGTCCTTGCTTCGTAGATTCGGTATCGATGAAAAGCATGCTAGATCCCGAGGCCTATGACCAGCGCTATCAGTGAGTGGTTGGGATTCAAGTAACGACATTCCCTTACCTGGAAGCTGTTCATGGGTATTTCATGATTGAACCCAGGAGATCTAGGAAAGGTTGGAGTGGAAAAATCATGTGCGTAATGCTGACTAGTGTAAATACTCAGACTAGAAGAGGCTACCCGTATATCTCTTCTTGCATTCAAAGTCCACATCATGCTAATTGCATATAGCTTGGGTAGAGGTTGAATGAAGGCAATAGAAATACCCTTCACATATGGCCCGGGGAGAAAGATGAATATCAAATTGAGCAAAGCGCTGTTTGACCAGGTTAGTAAGGCGCTGACGGAGACAAGGAAGATGTTACACTATGACGGCCGGCGCAGCTGTCTGAAATGTCAGGCGGATCAATGAATCAAGTATGCCCTTCGTTCTACGGGTACAGACTTTGATAAGAATAAGAAGAAAAGGAAACATAGGCTTACTGAGGTAGGACGCGTTTCTTGGTGCGCAAAAGGAAATATGACAAGGCAACTGCCAGCAGTACATCGCCCACTACAATCAACGTCAGAGAGGGGCAAGTACGGGGGAATATGGGTGGCAGATACCGAAAACAGTAGCATAATGAACGGATACTGATTGATGCGATTTAGCTTTAGCCCATGTTCAGAACCAACATACATACACCAATATCCTAATCGAGGATCAGCGAGTACAGTATAGTACGTCTTGTACAAGAAATTTCAAGATTTGCATCGAGCAATAAAAGAGATCACACATACCGCGCCAGCAGTAGCACCCAAGGAGAAGATATACAGAAAGAGAATCGGCGAGACGACCCAGTATCGCGCAGAAATGACCAAGAGACGGTAACAAAAGTAACATTGCACATAGAAGGCGATGAATGCCACCATTATGGCATTACCTATAACCATGAGTAGGGAGAAGCGCTAGTGTAAAAGCAGTCTTACCTATCTGGTACCAGGCGGAGAACCTCATTTGTAGTGCGCTATTTATATCGTTGAAGTACACCATATCCTGCACCCACACAATCGTGCTGCCGGCGCGGTCATTAAAAGAAGAGTACAACGAGAGGAACGCGTACAATGCCTAAAAAGATCATCGGAAAATGTGCCGACAAACCGCATTTGGGAACAGACCTGAATTGTCTTAAGGGTAGTCATAATCGCAAGAGCGCCGACCCCAGCTGTGAGCTTCCAGGTGTCAGATTTGCCATACCATGCGTAGTAATTGAAAAACTAGAAAGTCAGTCGATGATGACCTTGGGGGTTGGCATGGAAACCGAAGATACTTACCTGGGACGTGCATATACCCTGAAGGAATAGATCTAGACACATCCCAACAAGCTAAGCCATTTTGTTAGCCAGTGGCCGATTTCCAGGAAACAGCTTCACGTACCCAAGGCCCAAGAGAGTACATGACCACACGCTCGTCCGTATCCGCCTGTGAGGTCACAGGTAGCGTCGAGGTCAAACAAGGCATTGTAGGCAGGTCAGGACGTAAATCTTCCTTCATCTTCAGACTTTTATACAGTCATGAGACTACCAAGCCGAGATAACCCATTCTTTGCCCATCCTGAGAAATCTTCTATATGTGTCTTTCATTTCCCTCGGTGAGGGTTCTATCCCGTATACCAATTGCATGCGGTAGATGACCTCTTCAAAGCTTCACCTGCCGTCATTCGAAAAGCGATGCGAATGATCATTGAGATGGTACAAAGCGGCCGCGATTCATGGCAGTGGGTAATGGTTCACCAGTTCCTGTAGACTAGACTCTCGTTGATGAAGAGCACAGGAAGAACAGATACAGCGCACTTCGGCTCTTCGAGGCGATATTCCGAACAGCAAGGCTGGTTTACGAAACCCCACTGGCTTAATATTTGAAATGAAGGCTTCGAGGGTAGCGATGAGCGGACAGAAAAGGTCCAACGATGCCATAGGGCGATGCTACAACCAGACTGCGAGATCAGCTTCTTCTCAATTATACACACATCAAAGGATCGCGGAACTAAAGGCTTACAAATCACACATCTCGATCGGAGAGTGCTAACTAGTAAAGCGAAATCAAAGCTCTGAAATACGGTTTGCCATCAAAATTTGAGGAACCTCGGTAACGTCGACTTCTGCGATGTCTGTCCGAGTGAAGCCACCTGGGTCTGGCCCGATAGATAAGGCCCGGTATTGGCCCGGTACTGTTTGGAACCAAGCGACAGGATCAAGAAGACGAGGTCATTTTGAGTTGCTAGAAATCTTTACGTCACCCACCTAGAAACACAGGCATCCACAACAAAATCGAGCGTGTTGGTACATTGCATCTTGCGTTGATATTGGCACTAGTTCCATGGAATTATATATACTTCCGTGGAAGCATCTATAAACATGGCTCCTAAACACGAGAGGGGCTACATGGGAGAAGGCATAAATACCTGTCAGCCACCTACTCCTGGAGCAGAAACAACATAAACACCTACCACCAGCAGAGCACCCAGCCATCTACATCAACGCCCGACATGGCATTGTACAATCATCCCCCTTCATCGTCATCTGCGGAGTCCATCGATTCTCTAAAGTCCGTGCCTGAGACTGCGACGAGTCCCACGCTATCCGCTTCAAATAGGGATGGTCGAGGCCTTCGAGAACGTCGAGGAGTCACTTTTTACATCTCGTTCACCCGACCGAATTTGGGTCCAGTTATCCCTGCCAAGGGCCATCTCGAGCCAAGAGCTGGCTTGCTTCCCCGCAGAAGAAAACGCCCAGCTCCTGGACCTGCGCCAATCAAAGTGGTAGTAGACGCTAACATGGGGTACTTCCAAAGGTGCCACTAGGGCATTCATACTTCTTTGCGAAGGTCAAGCTTGAACCCTTCCAGTCGCAAGAGAGAATTAGGAACCTCATTGTCCCGAGACCATCTGCTCGAATTCGTAGCAAAGAGCGGGAACATTTGTTGACGCAGCTTTGCTATTATTTTGTTAAACACATCCTCTTGCGCGAACACGAGACACAACATGGATCGCTAGAACAATTAGTCTGTGGAGAGAATTTGGCTATGAGAAAAGAAATACACATGCACACAAGATTGACTCCATGAGGTGCAAGGCTTCCGTATCAGTCCCAGATACCTTTAAGGGGTAGAGATGCTCTATTTCTACGCCCTTGTGTTGTCATCATCAAAGGAATGAAAAGTTTTTTTCTGTCAAAGCGCTGATAAACAGATTAGTCGCTGCCCAGACTAGAGTTGCGTTAGGATGAGTAAAATGAATGACGCTCTTGAATGATCTCCTTTGTACGTGAAACAAACTTGAAGGCACCTATCCGAGATGGAATAATTCAGGGCTCTACGGTAGGTATAGCTTTCAGTTGTGCTTACATCTGATATCCGGAGAGCTCGCGCCTTGGCTCTGGTGACGGCAGCCTTTCAAAACTGCCAGGCAAATAAGACAGTCGCAAGACCTAAACAGTTGTGCTAGATTAATTTTCTTGGCGCATATATCCTGAATATCAGAGTGAGAAGTAATAGCATTACTTACCACGAGATCACCGGTGGATTGTATGGCAGACATATTCACGCTACAAGTGCTACGGGGCCGGTTCTTGGCTTCCTCTACATTTACTCATGTCGTGTTTGTCATGGCAGGGCCGCCATCCATTCCGAAAAGAAGCACTGTCGAGTGGTGTTCGACCATGAATATCAAAAGGGCTGCACAGCAACTCCAAGGTAACAGACCAGACTGGGTGACCGAGATACTTTGTCGTGATGAAAGGCTATGGAGTCTCGTATGAGCGTCCAGCCTCAGAGGAACGTCGAGCTCCCACCAGCATCGTGCATCAAGTACACGAATGGTTTACGGGTTCTTTTGCGTAATGCTGGTTGCCTAGGAAACACTCTGGTCGCGCAGTAGATTAGGACAATACGTACGACAACCGTCTAAGCTCGCCACGAACCATCTCTCGTCGCTGGATGGTCCATTCTCGCGATTTTTCGCTGCTCGCAACCTTCGAGTGGAAGCCTTGTTGTAGTATCTGGTGGAAAAGACCGGGCCGGTCGTCCATGCAGATTTCGGAACCGATAATGGTGAGCGTCGAGCACTCCGGCATCTCGGCATTGTACGATGCTGGATATATACCACTGACTGGCTAGAAATTATCAGTACAGAAACTCAACGAGCAAACTCACAATCCTCACAAACAATTTTTTTATTGTCCTTCACAGCTGTTTGGATTGCCTTATAGTGTAGCTGGAGACTTAGGCTAAATCTTATGTGCCTGTTGTTTCTGGGAGGAAGAAAGGTTCTAACGTATTCCCTGATAGGGCCTTGGCAAGAATTGTATACTAAGTCACCGTCCCCTCTTCATGACGGGCTCCACGATTGAAAGGACTAAAACATTTTAGCGTCTGCCACATTAGGCTCTTTGGAAGGTTTGTTAACACTCACTCGACAATAGATCTAGACTGTACATACAAAAAATCCATGCGACATATTTACGGCTTTTACGTTTAAGTCAGGGTATACTAACGCTTCTAAGCCTGCAACTCTCCAATACAAATGTCTAACCACTCCTTGAATATCCCGGTATACAGATCCATGTTCTCCTGCGAGAGCCATTTCCGGCTTGAACACCAGGAGAAGTTAATCCGACCGGCGTATTGCCAGCATATGGGGACAATGAGCGGGTGAGTTACCCGGATGGTGTGACATTGACCTAGGACGGCCAAGTCTTTCGCGAGCGCGCCTGTCTCAGGGACGAAGGGGTTGAGGATATCCATAGCATGGTAGTCACCGATGGAGGACATCATGGGTACTCGCATGTGGAAGGCCGTATCGTCATGCAACCCCTCGTCGAGTGCGAACTGTCGGTCTACCTCGCGCTGGAAGACGGCAGTCCAGTCGGACTAGGAAGCAATAAGATTGGGAGGGACAATGAATGATCAATGAACGTACCGGAGTGCTCTTTGCGACGGAATTGCTCATTTTGATGATTCCATCCCAGAGTACCTCGTCAGTGGTGGTACGCTGGATCTTTCCAGTCTCTTTGTTAAATTGGATGGCTTTGCGCATGGTCGCCATGTCAAACAATAGACTCGTACCCTCACAACCGAAGAGAAGGGCGCCGTCCTCGAGGGTTACATATTCTCCGGGAAGCTTGTGACGCTACATTTCGAACATATGAGCTGAGATGGTTAAGGTGATAGAGCGACAAACGTACATGGTTAATGAAGTAAAAGCCAAACAGAAAATGTGTCGCCTGCTCGTAGGCCCCGATATTTTTAGCAGTAAGCTCTCCATTATCTGACTTGAGCGCAACATGCAGGGTGGACTCGATTTCCGCAAGGGCAAGGAGCGCCAGCATCAGGTCGGTAACTGTTACGCCATGTGTACGACACACTTGACGGTATCGGGCCGTCTCCTCTGGTGTAAGGCTAAGCAAGGCATTGACGTTGTTGTTCGCCTGGTTGGCGGACGTATGATCGGCGTCTACTACCGCTGGCAGGAAGGGGATCTGTACAATATCTCGTTGTTTTGCGGAGGATGAGAGGATGAAAGTGACATACAAATCCCGGAGGTGGGGCGGCAGCGGCTTTTGGCTCTGGAGCTTGGTCCAGAGGTAATTTCGCAGCTAGGATAAGCGTAGGCGCTAGACGGACAGGCTCGGAACCCCATTCGAGCTCTGGTGCCCCTGCAGACGGCGTTTTGAGTTCTTCGAGCGTCCAGGTCAGGATGTGCTCCAGTAGTTTCATGAGAGATCGTCCATCTATACTGTTATGCGGCGCAAGGTAACTGAATTGAAGATCATATTTTAGCCACTGATTAATCCATCGTGATAATTTTGACTCACGCGATATGCCAGTCACCGGGAGTTTCCGCGGATGGTACAAAGTGCAGTTGGACGATGTAGAGGCCGTCGCTACACTTCCACCACTTGTCCTCGAGCATCAAGTCTGTCTGCAGGAGGGTCTTTGGCTCCTCGTGCCAGAATACCGTCTCCTCAGCCCATGTTTGCGCCTCGGCAGCTGTGGGTACCTGGTATTCAAACCAGTAGTGGCTGTCGTGCTTGGTTTGCCTGCAAGCAACTGAAGGGGAAAGGTGGCGCGCCTTGATCCACGCTTTTTGAATTGGCAACTCGAGCTCGGCGCGAGAACGGGGAGGTGTGAAACGAGCCGTCAACGTGCCAGCATACATGGTGAAACCCTCGCCATGGTCACTGAATTCAATGGGTCAGGGTCGGATAGTCAGAAAGTAATAGAGACTAACACGAAGTAGGCAGCCTGGGCTTCTTGACCATAGAGCCTTCGCGTCCATAGTTTCCCGTCTGCGGTACCGAATTTGAGTTCAATGGGATTCAATGATGTAGACATGGCGGAGTAACGGTAATACGAACCGTGAAGATGAAGAGTACATTACAATATACTCTATTTGTATTCCGCGTGCTATCGTACCAGGAGCATCAAGGAAGATAGGAGCTTGGCCAGTGCCTGCTGCCGCGTGCCAGCAAATTATTTTTGATCTGGACGCGATCTGGTCCCAAAATTCAGTGATTTGCCTAAATCGGAAAAGTTGGACCTTGATCCCTTCACACCACTGCAATATCAGAAAATGCCCTTGGAATTTCGTTGGAACTTGACATGTGGCCTCCAGTGGATCACTAAGCTCTTAGGCCGTCTCTCGGGCCATTCTCTTCTACCATCCTCTGACATCTTATACCCGAAACATGGATCTTCGTCTTGATGGAATCAATGTCGCCAACATCTCATGGATTTTCTCAGGGAAATCGTTGATAACCTTGGCTTGTTCCTGGCTGGCGATTATCGTCTTTTATCGACTCTATCTCCATCCGCTGTCCAGATTCCCCGGTCCCAAATTCGCTGCAGTTTCAAGTCTGTACCATTTTTACTACGATGTGGTTGCGGGGGGAGAAATGTTGTCAAATTTAGCAGAGTTGCATAAGGTTTACGGTAAGTATCTTGTGTTGCATTGAGTGGTTCTCTCATTATCTCCGTATAGGTCCTGTCGTCCGTTATGGACCCAACTCTGTACATGGCTTCTTCAACTAGCCGGAATCTTTGACTGAGCCTTGATCTCCAGTTGCATTTCAGAGAACGCTCAGCATACAGCGATATATATCGAACCGGGACCAACCTGACAAAGGAACCATTCTTCTACAAATGTTTCTACTTCACAGAGGCCTCCTTCGGATTTACAGATCCTCAGAAGCACAAGACGCGTCGCGAGATGATGGCACCATTCTTCCACCGACGCGCGGTACTTCGACTTGAAAGCGTCGTTCAGGCAACTGCAAGTCCGGTCACCTTACCTGCCGACAAGTGATCATCTAATATTAATGACAGGTTGATAAGTTGGTATCTCGCCTGTCCGAGAATGCTGATGAACCAGTCGACTTGTACTTTGCCTTCCGCGCGGTCGCTCTTGAAGTCATCGCCACCTATTGCTTTGGTCAATCCTTCGGTTGTCTCGATGTTCCCGGTTTCCGTCACCAGCTTCTCCTCAATATTGCCATCCAAATTCAGAACCTTTGGGTCTGGAAATGGTTCCCTCTTCTTCCCGTAGTTCTCATGAACTTGCCAGACTTTATCATTCTGAGGCTTGATCCTACTTTACGTGCAAACCTTGACCTTCGTGACATGCTCACGAAGCAGATCAACAATTTTGTAGACAATGAGGACGATCTCAAGGGCGCGCACGAGGTGATTTACCATCATTTGTTGCATCCTAGCTCGGCGAAACACATGAGGCCATCCAAGAGTTCCCTCCATGATGAGGTAACCTTTTAGCGCTATGTCCGTCGCCTGCTATGTCATTGGTATCCTAGGCAATGCTTCTAATTGAGGCGGGAAGTGATACTGTCGGAAACACATGCTATACTGGGATGTTCTATGCACTGAACGATCCCTATGTCTACAAAAAATTGACCACAGAGCTCCAAGACGCATGGTCCGACCAAAACCAGTCAATGCCTCTTCAATCGCTTGAGAAATTGCCCTACCTCGTAAGAATGACTCTCAGTCCCTGTCCTTTACTCTTAATGATCCTTCTCCAGACCGCGTTCATCAAGGAATCGCTTCGCTTGAGTCATGGGGTAGTTACTGCGTTACCTCGTGTTGTACAGAAAGCAACCCGGATTTCTGATTATGCCATCCCAGCAGGGGTACGTGGAGTCCTCCAACGTTTACATGCTTTTCTGATTGTCTGATTCGCTTACAATCAGGCTGACGTCTCGATGGCCGTCAGCTTCGTCCACCTCGACCCCGAGGTCTTCAAGGACCCGCTGCATTTCAACCCCGACCGATGGCTCGCTCCGAACGCGCACGAGCTAGAAAACTCCTTGGTGGCTTTCTCACGGGGGACGAGGATGTGTGCAGGAATCAAGTGAGACTGGCCAGCTTTCCATCATCTGTATTTCTAACTGTCAGGTCACAGTCTAGCTTGGGCTGAACTCTATCTTATCCTTGGCAATGTGTTCCGCAAGTTGGATTTAAAGATATACGAGGGCGCGAGGTGAGTGACATAAAAGTGCCGATGGCTCGCGCTCACCTGCTCCGTCCTGTAGAGTTGAAGAATTTGCACATTTCAAAGAGTACTTCGTCCCAGTGCATCGGGGACCAAACTTGAAGGCGCTTGTAGCAAGGCGGTCTGATTGAAAATGGATTTCAAGGAAGATAGCTCTTGGTGCCCGAATTTAATTTCCGTTACGTAGGAAATGAACATCTTTACAACCAGCTTGATGACCTCCTATATATGGCTGGACCGACTTTGCGACAGGCGGCCACGGCCTGCCATGGCCCACGCTTCAACGTTTTATACAACGTATCGGTGGCCGATTATCAGAAGCACTAGTCTGAAACACTGGAATGCCGGAGAGTCAATAGAAAGACGGCTAGGTGCACCCGACAAGTACCCATTCTTTGCATAGAATCAGCCCTTGAAGTTGTCATCCTAACAGATTATTAGCTCTAAGGCGACACGAACGCCGTCGCACGGAATGAAAAAAATCCTAGTCTGGATTGCACGAGGTTAGCAAGGGTTGGTGAACGTTATCACCTACCGTCGCGAAGTTCCGAACTTTTGAAATACTTACCGAGTTCCATTTTGCCAGAAACAAATTCAAAGTCAAATACCAGGTCCCCGATCAAGAGAAAGAAAGTTCTCTATTTCAAGCGGCCATCAATTAAACCGTAAATGGCGTCACTATCGCACGCGCCAAAGCACGGATTTCTTCTCGATTCTGCCCGTTCATGGTAACGTCCATACCGTCGAGCGCAGTCAGACTTGAAGTCTTGGCTACTTTTAATCAAGCCGATTCGGAAATCCCGGACCATGCCCCGAAAATATTGCGGGCCTACAATTTGAAGACTCCTCCGTCTCATCATGCAACGACAGCGGATTTATCCAGGGTTACACCACATAACGACGTGCGCTTTTATCGCAACGACCTAAACTTCCTTCTTCGGCATTATCGGTATCGCACACGCGCTCCAGATTATATTCTATTTCCCGGATCTGTATTCCGATTGTTTCGATTTTGAGATGTCGAATATTGGAGGGTCCCTGATTGTTGATATTTTTGTCACGCGAATGGAAGTACTAGAGCAGCGGCTGGAATCCAACCCTTTGAGTCTTCTTTTCTTATCCCTCACCACTTCGACTTCGCTGGCGTTGTTGTTATGTCCAGTCCTATAGCAATCAGTGAGTTGCTCTGTTTTGCGAAGGGGTGTCACTCATCGAGCGCGATTGCAGCACATGGGCCAGCCTTGGTGGGAATTTTCCTCGCGTGTATACTGTATGGCGTTATGCTACTGCAGTGTTTTGGCTTCTGGACGCATTTCTCAAAGTGAGCTTGCCATAGACTCCAAAAGTGTTTCATCATCGTGATTTGTTGGATTGTAGAGACAGACTTTGGCTTAAATGCTACGTACGTCGTTACCTACGTATCTTAATCGTAGGCGCGTTAACTTTGAAGCGAATTTAGGTTGGCCTCTTGCTTTTGGTCGATACATTAAGGTTCGTGATCTCTTCCTGCTACACTGATCCCAGTATTGATTTCATTGATAGTACGATATTTGCAATGTGGTGGATATATAATTTGCTCATCAACAACTTTGGTGCCCATCCTCCGACATTTCACTATGTGTTCGTATTAACGTTGAGCCTACGCAGCGAACCTCAACGCTTTTGCTAATGCTGATTGGCGTACGTGTATCAATACTTCAAAGACATTCGAGCATCTTATTTATTGATGGAGACAGTTCTTGCGGCTGGTACGCGTCTTTTCTTTGGGCCCTTCCTCTCTTTGCTCACAAGCTCGCACTAACCAAGATCCGGCCCTCGTTGTGAGTGTCTTGAAGCTTTTAGCTGGATATGTGATGGAAACGTATTACTTCAGGGTATCACGGGGACCTTTTGCCAGCTTTTCTTTGCATGGCGGATAAAGGTTTTAACGGGAAAGTGGTGGCTCACTAGTATCGTCACTGGCCTGTCTATTGTATCCGGCCTGGCGGCCATCGGATCGGGTATTGCGGTTTCGTGGGTCGTCAAACTAGCGGATTTTGACAAATTCCGACCGGTTGGATGTCTGTGGTTGGCTACGACGGCTGCCGTCGATATCCTTATCACCGTTATAGTGTCATTGAATCTTGTGAGTGTCATTCATGGTTCTGCTGTATTTCATTGAATATCTTGTAGAATCAACGACGGACAGGGTTTAGAGCGACGGATAAGCTTCTCAATAAAATTGTGAGAGGTGAGTTTGATGCACAGAATTTATCCTGTTTATAACTTCTTACGTCGTTTTGATAGCCACCGTCGCTAACGGTCTTTTGACGACAATATTTGCAATCGTAGAATTATCCCTCTATGTGGGGAAGGTGCGTGCATTCAAACACGATATATTGAGGCCCTGATATATATACATTTTTAGCCTCAAACGGGCTTGCATATAGGATTTAGTTTCGTTCTCGTATGTGGAACTGTTTTAGTCTGACTGAGCTAGTTTGAACTCTAGCATTCTCCAGCCGAAGCTTTACTGTAACTCTGTTCTTTCAAGTACGTTATTTTCATAGAAGTTCATCCTGGGCACTAATGGTACAATCACACAGGTCTTAACGCTAGGAAGTCAGGCACACCATCGTCGACTGACAACACGTCGAGTCATATATCAGGGCAAGTGAGTAGTGTTTTTGAGAATGCGTAGGTGTCACTTACTATTGTCCATTCAGCGTCCACACCCTGCTACCGGGGGACATTCTACTCGACAGGATCCGGTGAGTCCTTGGACTATACTTTGAGTAAGTTTTACTGATTTGTTTTGTCAAGCTCGTCATCACTGTAAACACGGAACAACTTGAGATGTATGACCTTAACAATTACAATGCAAAGGGCAACTCGGAATGGGACGACAGCGCGGAGGCCAGTTCGCAGCGGACCAAAAAGATGGATGTTTAAAGATTATTCATGCTTGGCTGATCAGTCGAGCTACAAGCCAGCGGGTCATTGGAGTATTCTCCGGCTCATACCTTCTCGATTGCATGTAAATAAGTGTATCAGAGCTTCTTGAGATGCCGTTGTGCAACAGGTTTGCTCCGCGGAAGATCTTACTTCCGCGATCACACTCGTGAGAATTATTCACGCAACGACCTTTTCTTCCAACCACCACGATTTGTTAGTACGACAACTGGACGACAGTGCTACTTCTCCGCAAGAAATATGTATTTGGAAAACCAAAACTTAGATGAGACAAACGTTCATCGTCTTCCTTATCGTTCAATCTGGTTCCTGCGAAGGTTACATTCAAGTTTGACGCGTTCAGTCACGACCTACTGGATGTCTGGACATTGGGACAGAACAGAGCAATTTCTTCCACTAAGTGATGAATGGTGATTCCGCGACGGTCCGCTGAAAGGGACATTCAAATCCATGACACTCCACTTGTGGTCAGCTGTATCAACACCTGAGGTGCTTCTTGATGATGGCGTCGAATTCATTCGCGTAGGTCTCCAAAACAAGTTCAGGCGCTTCTTGTGACTGAACATAGTGCCAACAAGATGAATCTTCTCAACCTCTGGACGACTCTTGTTGCATTTTTCAGCTTTTCCGATACTCTTCCCCGTTATCCTGTCGTGAGCTTAAACTTACGTCCGCTGTTCGACAACAACGCTGCTTCTCCCGATGGCTCGGCCAATTTTGATGGAAATGGGGCCTCGTATGATAGCAACTTCTTGCCAACAGGACCATGGGTGTATGACAACGTCGAGGTAGGTTACATGTCTTTGCCACTTGCACGACCTAAAACAAGCTTGAATCTATAGTACCAACTTCCTACCGAATGGGGTGCATCCAATGACAACGTTATAGCGAACGGTCAGGTCCTACAATTGGATGAACCCACCTTCATCCACGAGCTGCATTTCCTCTACGCAGGCGATGCTGGACCAGGTATGCCCTACCCCTCACCAAGCAACCACCGAGCGCTTAACGTTGAGCCAACTTGCTAGGAACAACTGAGTTCATGAGCGTCTTCACGCTTACATTCACAGACAACTCTACACTGGACGTTGAGCGTAGGATTTCTTTCTTGTATGCGAGAAATCACTCATCCAAAGTCACTCCACAGTCATTACACGGAACTGGTGGAAGTGGCCCGTTATCAATAATGGTGTTATTCACACGTAAGATTCTTTTCGGTTCACATGGTCACGGCAGAGTCTAATAAGCACTATGATCAGGCCATACCACTATGAGTCTCAGGGAGCAGTGAAAAATGAAAATATAACAGACATCTTTCAATGGTCCACTGCTATACCGTCAGAGGTCGCTGTCACCAGCATCACCTTTCCGAGCACACAAGACGGTAACAGAGCACACATCTTCGCAATGGCCTTCTCGTCTTCAGTAGTTCCTGTGGATGCCTCGAAGCCCCAGCTGGCTATACGCAGAGCCCGGTTCACTACCCGCTGGGAAGCCGTAAATGGTACCCGTGCTCAAGCCGTGGAGGTGACAGTGGCGAATCTGATTCCCACACGTCTTTTGTCTGCGGAGACATCGCTTCGTTCGAAGCATCAGGTCCTTATTTCTGGTTCTGGGATCGATACGATAGTTCCAGGTTTCATTAGTCGACTGGTACCCGGTGACCAAGTTACCGTCGAGGTTTTGGTGTCGGGAAGTCGTGCAGGCGGAAATGCTGTTGTCACAGTCAGTGATCCTAACGGTGGCAGTGTGGGGACGTCATCGGGATGGTCCATAAGTCCATTGGTTGAGCATTGGACTCTGGATGCTGATGTTTTGAGAACCCATGAAACGCCATCCTGGGTAAGCAGATCTGTCTATCAAGATGTCTATGTATCAACGTGCATGGAATAGTGGGATCGAGCAAAGTTTGGTATCTTGTACGTATTCCAGTCTTCGTGTCGTTCTTCACAGGGCTAATGTCAATATCAGCATTCATTGGGGGTTGTATAGTGTGCCAGCCTTCGCGCCTCCCTCCACGTATGCGGAGTGGTATGAGTATGGCTCCATCCCGCGATGGTCATTCGTTGGCATTCATTGCTTCATAGTTGGTCCTTGCACCTCGACCCCGGTCCTAACAACCCCACATGGGCGCATCATTTGGCAACATACGGAAAAGTAAGTCCGACTCCTTACCCACAGAGTAATAGTCTTATGCTACAGAATGTTGTCTACGATGATTTCATCGTCAATTTCACTGCGTCAAATTTTGACGCCAGCAAATGGCTCGATCTCATAGATGACGCGGGTGCGAAATACTTTGTCTTGGTCACTGTAAGATGCGCGTGTTGTGTGTGTTAGTCAGGATGCATACCAAGGCTTTCTCTTAGAAACATCATGACGGCTTCGCCTTATGGGACACACCTACAACAAACCGGACGTCAGTCGCTCTTGGACCCAAACGTGACTTCGTACGAGAATTGCTCGGAAAAGCCAAGGCAGAGAAGCCCCATCTACACCGGGGGACATACTTTTCTCTGCCGGAGTGGTAAGCCATATTACAGGTGTACCTTTTTAACTTGATGCCGACCTTTAGGTTCAATCCGGACTATGCGAAATACGGTTTCGACGTGTGGCCTGGAGGGCTCGCGCACAACGCGTTTAATTCATCTCTACTTGAACCGTACACCGGGCGTTTGGAGATTGCCGACTATCTCGATGATCTGCAGCTGCCCCAAATGCTGGAACTGGTAACGGAGTACGAGTCTGAGATCATGGTGAGAGAATCTCCCAACGCTTCAGAGAAAATGTTTCTGATGTCTTGCATAGTGGTGTGACATTGGGGGTCCCAACAAGGCCCTAGAATTTGCCTCGGAGTTCTATAACAATGCCCAAGCTAATGGGTTGCAAGTAACTATGAACAACCGTAAGTTTTCCTCCGCAGCCTCCAATGATTAGTACTGACCACAAGGCTGACAGGATGTGGTGCTATTCCAGATTTTGACACGCCAGAATACTCAACGTTCAGCGCAATCCAGCCACAAGCGTGGGAGAGTAGCGAAGGAATGGATCCCTTTAGTTACGGATTGAATTTGCAGACAAAGGATAGTCAGTACAAGAATGCGACAACGATTATTCATTCACTCGTGGATATCGTCTCGAAAAACGGAAATTAGTAAGGAGGATGTGTGCCATTGAGATATGAAACTAATCTATGGTTGACCCTGACAGTCTCCTCGATATCGGACCTACCGCGGAAGGCGACATTATCCCAATCATGAGGACTAACCTGTTAGACACTGGACGTTGGCTCAAATATTCTGGCCAATGTGTCTATGATACCGTGAGTATCCCGAGCCTTCGATGCTGTCAGACGTTTATGTTCTGTGAGGCAGAAATTTTGGTTCCAAGGTTCCCAAGACACGGGTTCGACGTCCGATGTGCGATTCTTGACTACACCTACAACATTCTGCATAGTAGGCTTCTCCATGCCAGACGGTGGGAAGATCGTTATCGAGAAACGTCTTCCCTTGCTCCCTGGCGACGAGATGGTTCTCTTGGGGCCGGATTCAGATAGTCCTGTAGCCTGGTCAATGGATAACGCGAGTGGACAATTGACAATCAACGTAGCGGACATGGATAGTTTCGAGTATGCATGGGCGATCGAAGTACGTTATAAATTGGAGTGAACGTTTATATGCTCATACCAGGACTTCTTGCTTTTGTATTACTGTGTCGTCAAATATCCTTATAATGCCCTGCGGGAGCTATTCTGACAGCCGTAAGCAGGTCAAATGAGTCTAAGCTCCGCCGTCGGCTATTCTTCCGGTGTTCCATCAATTGTCTTCGGGATGACGAGATTTTCATGTTCTTGAATTCAAAGAGGGAGCACCTCTTTCTGCAGATAGACGACTATAGTGGTCAAATTGCATGCTGGACAGTTCGCACGGGGTGTTAGAAAAGAACAACTTGCAGCCAGTTCTGGCGGATGCACATTTCTGCTCGAACCACGACACACCGCCACACGATGCAAGCCTTCTTGAATGAAACATTGATATGCATCGCGATGCGTGGCGACGCCAAGACGAGCATAATTCTACAACAATTGTTAGGTCCATGTGTCAGATCGTTGGTGCGTGTTATAGTCACCCGTGCTTCTCTATAACTCCCTCTTTTTCCTCCTTTCCAGTTTCCGGCCCATGGATACACAACCCGTGGAAGACCAAAATGAGGAGGCGGCAGGTTTTCTGAAGCCATCTCAATCAAAACATGGATTGGCGTTCTTAAAATCATCGAAAACCAAGAACCTTGCCTCTGCACGTTCTGTGCTTCTTGCAGGCCCGTCGTTGACTATGGTCGGACTTCTACTAGGCGCTACATTCGTCGCTTTGATCCATCACTACTTCCTTGTCTTCCTTCGGGGTCGCTTCGTTGAAGTGCAGTTCGTGAAGAAGGCCATTTCAAACGCCCTGAGTACACTTGTTCAGGGCTTTTGCGCGGCGTCCCTTTCAATATCACTCACACAGCTTGTGAGTGTCTTTTCATTCTTCGCACTGAAGTATGGCCGACCTTTCCTGCAGATTTGGTGGTACCTCCGCCGCCGCTCCTTCACCGTTAGGGAGCTTAATTATTTGTTCAGTCTGCCCGGCCCTTTCAGCGCTGTACGCTTAGCGTTTACGAAGAGGCCATGGAGGATTTTTCCTATCCTTATGATGGCCTTGATCGTGCAGGCGTATGCATTTGTGTCTATCCTAGCACCCAACGCCCTCGAAGTCGGCGATTCTCCTCTCAAGATGCAAACCATTACCGTACCCACCATCTATTTCGGCAGGAATCCGGAGACACATGGTTGGGCATTCCCTGGTATCCCTAGTCCCTGCTCGTACACCATTACAAAGACATTCGATCGCATTCTTGGGGGCTCCTTGCGGTCTGACACGCTTATGCGGTGGAACACCCCGCAGGGATGTCAGAATGGGTGCAACTACACCATCGAATATGGAGCACCCGCGCTGCGCTGCTCAAAAATTGATCGAGAAGACATTATTTACCGTGGCCATCTCAGCTCTCGACATAATACGTCTTCAGCAGTGCTTCTGAGCAACGGCAGTGCACCCGCTCAGGCCGTGTATAATGCTACAATTGACGGGACAAATATTACCGTGGCGTGGCAGAGTTACGACGTTAAAAAGGAGTCTGTGGTGGAAGGCTTGTCTTGTTCCCTCTTCAACACCACCCAGCAATCCACCGTGTCATTTTCCAACAATATGGGAGTTATCACCCCTCGCATCGTATCCTACGATGGACCTTTTGAGGACTTCCAGAAATTGATGGCGCCTGTGTCGTCTCACGATTACGAATGCGATGGTCGGCAAGGCACCGAGAAATCCCTACCCATGTCGTACTACTTGAGCTATCTCACGATTGTTAACTGGCTCTTTGACCAACTAAAAGGCACCATTTCTTGTAGGCAAGCCCCATCCATGTATTGGACATCAAAGATGATGACGTACTGGGATATCGAGTCGGAGGTGATGTCGACAAATCTCTTCGTTCTTAACGAAACTGCTGCGACATTTTCTCCCAGAAGCGAAAACATCGAAAAAGCGCTGGAACAAATATTGGTTGATTTGACAATCGCATTGATAAGTTCTAGCCCAGAGACGACGACGGTGGATGCCTCGGTGGCGCAGATCCGGCCTACAATATGGGTGTACGATGCTCGTCGACTGTGGGTGACTTATATCACTGCGTTAACGTCGGCATTGCTTTGTGGAGTAATAGGGCTCGTGTGCATGATGAAGAATGGCGAGATTAGGGAATTGTCTTTCTCAAATATCGCTGAGGCCACCCGGAACGTTGAATTGGATAGCGTCTTTAGGGAAGGATCAGACGACGAGGCAAAGATGCTTTCGGTGCTGCAATATGGTGTCCAGAGCGGTGACGGTCAGAAAAGTTTCGGAGTATTTGGAATAGTGGGCTCACGTGAGAAATGTTCAAGTTTTATTGAATTGGAATAGACGCTGAGGGTAAACGGGTTTGATTGTTCGGAAACCTTTTTTTAGTGATGAGTCGTGAGCGGGCTTCGTAATATGCCGGTTGGTGATGCCCTTGTACTAAATACCCGTGGTGGCAGCGTGTCCCACTTTCTCTCTTCCCGATGGCAAAGCCGTTCTTTCTCAACGTCTCTGAGGAGAAGTACCAATGGATAATGCACAGGGTGCAAACTGCTCACATTATTCCGGACATATCTCATCCTCAAGGCAAAGAGTGGGACCATGGAACACCTAGCCATGACGTCAAGAACCTAGTTGAGTATTGGAAGAGATCGTATGATTGGCGAAATGTGGAGAAAAAGCTCAATTCGACGTTTAATATGTTTACGGTCGATCTGGAAGAGGATAACCAGATCATTTCCCTGCATTTTGTGCATCACAGAAGTACTCGTCCAGGCGCTATACCTCTTATTTTTGTGCACGGCTGGCCTGGTAGTTTCTTGGAGGTGGGCGCCATTCTTGATATATATTACGTTTCTATGTCTTACTGCGTAACAGGTGGAAGGCATTCTTAAGCTTCTAACAGAGCCAGAAGATCTCGAGCAACAAGCATTCCATGTAATAGCCCCAAGTATTCCAGGTTTCGCGTTTTCTTCCCCACCAACAGTGAGAAAGCCTGTTTGCTTTGCTTACGGTGAAGAGCTAATAATTACCTTAATGAGGCTCCTGGATTCTCCGTATCTCACGTTGCGTCTGTCTTCAAGAAGTTAATGGATGTCTTGGGATATCACCATTTCGTCGCCCAAGGCGGTGACTGGGGCGCATCGATCATTCGCTCGCTCGCCCTTCAATTTCCAGAGTCATGCATAGGTATCCATACCAACTTTATGCAGGCATTCCCCCCTTCCCCCTTACATCACCCTTTCGTCACGCTCTGGTTCGTCCTCGGATGGTTGACGCCGAGCGAGAAAAGGCGCATGGCTCGGATGCAGCAGTGGTTCCAATCAGAGATGGGCTATGCGCTTATTCAAGGGACCAAACCGCAAACTGTGTCTTACGGTCTGCTTGATTCTCCTGTTGGGATGCTAGCTTGGCTGTACGACAAGCTCCACGCTCTTGTGGCGCCCGGCTTTAAGTGGGACGAGGAGGTCGTCATTACCTGGACGATGATGTACATCCTATCCGGAAACGCCGGACATGCTCGACTCTACAAGGAATGCATGCAGACTGTGCAACACGAGGTTATGGATAAAAAGATTACCAAGGATGTCGCCGTTGGTGTCAGCGCCTTTGAATTTGAAACGGTGTATACTCCAAAATGGTTGGCGGATGCTGTTGTCGCAGAGAATATTGTGACTTGGCGAGAACATGATAATGGCGGCCATTTCCCTGCTCTAGAATGTAGTGACATTTTAGCAGACGACATCAGGGAGTTTGTACAACAAATTCAGGGAAAAGGACGCGTTGATTTAATTGGGGCAGGCACTAATTAAGGGTGGCGTAAATAAGCTGCTTACTGCATTATTACCACCGTGATTACAGGGTAGTATTGTAACTAGACCCTGCCAGCGTCCTCACTCGGGCTCTGACTTAGTGACTGGTGATTTTAGATTTGTTAGTTTGAAAAGTGCTTTGATGACTGCAACCTGAAGGCGAACGGTGAAGAAAACACCGCGTGTATCTAACGTGCCAGGCCCGGATGTATTTTCTACCGCAAGTTTCGATGTCGTGCAGAATCAGAAGCTTTGAATGAGACGTGAGATAGTTTCTGTCATCGTATAGCTTGAACCATGTCATGTACCAGTGCTATTGGTCCGTAACAAACTTGAAGAAAAAATTGCAAAAGAAAGAGATATCAACAATTGCGGGCCGAGCGAGCCGTAGCGCGTCGCAAGCCAAAGTCACGTTTCCCACGCCGCAAGCTTACAGCTACAGAACACAATCTCTTGAAAATCTTCCAGACGACCGTCATTTGGCTCTATATCTCGCTCGTGATTCATGTTTGTGTAAATGACAAAAAAAACAATGCCGCTCCTTGATGCTGAGATCTCAAGGTACAGATGGTCACCAAGCTGGTTGTTGGGCTCTTGAAGCTATACTCGATACACGGTGATGTCAACTAGAAGGTTCCTCATTTATCTACGATCAGCTCATATAATATTCCTTACAGCAGAACTTGTCCATAATGGCTCAAGTGTCCCAGAGAGACATCACGTTGACTTCGAATCCAAAGAAGTCGACAAGTAGCTCACCTGGACACCTGAAAGCACGAGGACCCCACGCCATATGCAACATTCTCTGATGGATTGTCTTTTATAAACGGAACCATTCTACTGGCTTGGCATACAATGCTCTTCCTAGTGGCAATTCTACTCAACAGCATTTCATCATTCGGGGCTTCGGCCCTTCGTCAACAGCTATATCGCTTCATTCCCTGTTCAACAATCAAGCTGCTTCCCCCAGTGGCTCTGCAGATTTCGGTGGAAAGGGTTCGTGTTTTGATAACCAATTCCTCCTTTCGTGATCGTACACGCACGATTAGGAGATCTTTCTGGAAGTCTGACGGACACCTAAGCTCATCCGAGTCTTTTCTATTACGGTCTGCCAGACTCTTGGGACGCGTCTAACGGCAATCTCATCGCGGACGGTCAAGTGATCAGTCTGCCAAAACCAACTTTTGCACAAGGACCGTGTGTGATTTATGCTGGTGATGGTGGCCAAGGTTCGTATTAAAAACATCATTTTTTACCTTGGGCCCTTTCCTTAACAACAATATTTTCCAGGAACCCATGAATTCGCGGCAAATTTCATCCTTACATTCACTGACAACATAACTCAACAAGTGCAGCGTGAGTGGCATGACACTCTTATGCACTACTGTCTTGAAAATCTTCAGTATACGCTAGGAACTGGTGGCGATGGCAAATCCTTAACATCGGAGTAATTCAAACGTCAGTTTTCCACGTTTCACATTCAAGAAGACGTCTAAATAACTTCTGTAGGCCATATCATTTCGAAAACGGCACACAAACGAATTGGAATACAAGTCACATTTTTCAGTGGTCGAGTTCGGTCTCGTCGGAACACACTCTTCAAAGTATCACCTTACCACCGATCAACACAGCTCGCAGGTTACATCTGTTCGTTATGTCCATCTCCCCATCAACAGTCCCTTTACTCGAGGTGATAGATGTAAAGCCGGCATTGTCCATTCGACGTGCGAGGTTCACTTCTCGATGGGAACAGTTTGACGGAGTTAGAGCTCAGGCTGTGGAGGTAACCTTGGCAAATCTCCTTCCGACGTATACTCTTTCGGCACAGACATCTTTGAATGCTAAATGCAAGGTCTACATTAACGGATCTGGTGTCAAGATGATATATTCTGGTGTCATCCATCGATTGGTCCCTGGGGATCAAGTTAGCGTGGACGTATTTGTATCGAGTGCAAGAGAAAATGGAACCGCGAATATCGAAATCAGGGGCTCCAATTCTAGTGTGATTGGTGCATCTTCTGGTTGGCCGGTGATACCGATGGTCGAGCACTGGATTCCGGATGCACAGGTTCTCGGTGCTCATGAAACCCCTACATGGGTGAGAATATCTAAAGCCGTGTCCGTGCAACGCGAAACTGAATTCGAAGCAGTGGAACAGAGCCAAGTATGGTATATTGTGAGTATATGCCACTCTTCTCAGAACCCGAAGCTAAACTATAAGTCGTGTAGTATCCACTGGGGCATCTACAGCGTTCCTGCTTGGGTGGCATTTCTTCAGCAAGGATTGACTGAATTTCTGCTAATTTGAACTGCTAGGTGACTCCATCCAATTATGCGGAATCATACGAGTATGTCAAATTATTTTATACATCTATTGTCACTGCATCGTGAAACAGTTGGTTCCTACACACTGATCCCGGGGAGGATAATCCAACGTGGGTCCATCATTTGGAAACGTACGGAACTGTAAGCGCCCTAACTTCAAGTGACGTTATCTTGTAGCCCTCATCAACCTGTAGGACGTCGTCTACGATGATTTCATTTCCAACTTCACTGCATCTCAATTCAATGCAAGCGAGTGGCTGGAACTATTTGACAACGCAGGTGCTAAATACTTTGTTCTGGTCACGGTTAGTCTACTCATATGTAGCAATTCGTTCTCATTACTGACATACGCGTTAGAAGCACCATGATGGCTTTGCTCTCTTTGATACTGGCGATTCGGCGCAGAGAAGGAGCGTACATCTCGGTCCTAAACGAGACTTCGTTTCCGAACTGCTTGACATCGCCAAGAAAGAGAAACTAAATATATTTCGAGGTACCTACTATTCATTACCTGAATGGTGAGGATCGCCTCATTTTGTGCTTCACAAAAGCTAATGGGCATAACAAGTTCAACCCGGATTATTCTCCATACGGATTCGGAGCGTGGCCAGGTGGACTCGCACATAATGCGTTCAACAGCTCTCTCCTCGACTCGTACACAGGAAGAATAGACATCGATGATTATATTGAGGATATCCAGCTACCTCACATGCTCGATTTGGCCAAGAAGTACGAAACAGATATTATGGTAAGCATTTTATTCAATTTATGTATCAGGTTAATTGGATAACATTGTGGCATAATAGTGCGACATCGGTGGTCCGAACAAGACACTCAAATTTGCTGCTGAGTTCTATAATAATGCTTTCGCTCAAGGTCGGTAGGTCACCATCAGTAACCGTAAGCATACATTATCGAGTGTTCTCTTTCTGTGTTGATAAAAATATCCTTCAGGTCGTAGTGCAGTTCCTGATTTTGACACGCTTGAATACGCCACATTTGGGCCCATTGAGACAAGAAGGTGGGAAACTAGCGGGGGAATGGATGTTCACAGCTATCATCTCAATCTCGCCACTAACGCTAGCTCATACAAGAATGCTACTTATATCGTTCAAACTCTCGTTGACATTGTGTCAAAGAACGGCAATTTGTGAGTCATCATTGAGAATGAGATTTTGTGGACTTAGCTGCCGAATTTTAGTCTTCTTGATGTCGGACCAACGGCGGAAGGAGAAATAACTGCTCCAATGAAGATGGGTCTTCTAGGTGCGGGGGAATGGCTCAAGTATGCTGGAGAATGTGTACATGATACTGTGAGTCTCCTATGCGATTGCCATTCTCTCATTAACACTCAGTATCTCAGAATTATTGGTTTCCTGGTTCACAAAACATCTATGTGCCGACGGGATCGACACCAGTGCTGTTCACCGCTACTCCAAACACGTTTTGTGTCATGACCTGTGTAATTCCAATCAGTGGCCAGCTGGTTGTCAATCAACGATTGCCAATTCTTCCTGGGGACGAAATATACCTTCTCAACCCATCCGGTACCTTTGGGGGAAATTTACCTTGGGTGTTTCTGGTGCACACTTGAAGGAGATCGAACATGCCTGGGCTTTCCAGGTGCAGTTTGGAACAAATATTTAAAAATAATATAGTATTTTACATGGAACACATCAGGTCTAATTGTCATAATCTGGAACTATTCTTTTCCTCCTACCATTGAGAGGCGTCGTCGTTCCTTGTTTGATATCCTGGCGAAGCCCTTCGCTGGAGTTGCACGGAATTCCATCGAATCGAATCACGACGTCAAAGACGCGTCCCTCGTCAACAAATGATGTAAAATCGGCCATGGTGCCGACCCGACGAGGGAGAAAAGGAACACCGAAACGCCTGGCTCATGTCACTTGATGTGGCGCGACGTCGTTCATCGAGATAAATCCCCGTAGACCATGTCCCTCCTTGCAAGATGCAGACGACAATAAAAAAGGCGCGAACGCCTAAACCAAAACCGCACTAGCTTCCACTTAGTAGGGAGATGGATAATGTTGATATCCACCATATGCTCCATCGCTGCCAAACGGTCCATACACATCGGTCAGGCCTGCGAACTCTGGCATCCCGTTGATCTCGCTCATAGATAAGTCCGGTGTCCAGATCAGTTGCTCCAGAGCTTCATCCAACCCATCGTCCTGCAGACCCAAGTCGTTCAATGCTGCCGTCTGATCAATCGAGTAGGGAGCGAGATAGGGTACCGAGTGCTGCACAGGCATCGCGATCTCGAGCTGCCGTTCGTATGCAGAGGGACCAGCCATACCGTATACGGGGAATGGCGTGCTGAAGAGGTTCGTATATGGGACCTGCTCCATGGGGTCGCGGTAGCCGTAGCCGTCCAGGAAATTGGGCGGTTGTCCTGATTCGATATGGAAAGGATGTCTTATGTCCATGGAAGGATATGTGGCGGGTCTAGGAAATTCGCTGTCGTGGTTGAGTGGCCAGGTCGGGAACCGTTCGACATTGGCGGCGACCGCCTGTGAAGACGTCGAGGCGATGGGTGTATCCGGATTTGCGATGAGAGGTGAAGGGCTTGGGTGGGAGGAAGTCGAATATTCTTCTTGCGTGGCAGGAGTGGCTGCGGTGGTTGATGGTAACGAGCCTGACGATTCTGATGTGATTTCTTGTTGGTAAACCGGTTCTGTTGGATTCATGATAAAGTCCCATGTAGGCAATGGCCCTTGCTCGTGGTACTTTTTGACATGATTAGTCATAGCACCCTTGTTATTCGTCCCAAACGTGCACCCTGATGGATCTTGGCATATGTACTGTTTTGCGCCAGAACTGAAAAACTATGTAAATTATTTGAAGGATAATATAAGATATGTTGGACGTACTGGTGGTCTTCGACGTGCTTCTGGAGGTTTTGTCGTTGTCTGGTCTTGAACGGACAGCCCCGGCAACGCAAATACCTAAAAAAACTCGTTAGTTCACGAATATAGATAGGAAGTTTTCTGACGCACTCTTTTTCCGATCTGTGGTGCGTTTTTAAATGTCGTGGAATGTCCGCTTCACGGGAGATTTGGACACCACACCCACGAACAGAGCATCGCACGCCTGACTCTGAGCGGACCATGACCGATGGGAGAGATATGAGAGTATAGCAACGAGGGAGGGAAGGGACAAGTTTCTTTCTCCGGGGGGGAGTGGGACAAAGACAAGGAAAGACCTCAACATGCGGAAATTATATACACCGCTGGATTGATGGATTGGTTGAGAGTGTCAATCCATTTTTCACCATATAAGACAACTGTTTACCGTAGTGGCAACCAATTCGCAGTAATAGCTGTTACAGGGAAGTTTCCAATTGGTTTTGGTTCAACCAATTTGACGGTTCTTGTCAATAGACAAATAAGGGTTCCGCCGGACACAGGCGAGAGGCACGGCATTGTACACGAGCCATTACCCGCAGTTTATTACCCAGTAGGGCAGGTTCTGTCAAGCAGCAGCCCGCTGCGAATGACCGCCCTGCAAGTTGACATCTACAAATTTGTAGCCATACCGAAATTCAGGATTTATAGGTCAACAGTTAGATTATTAAAATACGAGTCAGTGCTCACAAAGGCTCCAGGCCGGCTGTCGCCAGCATTTGGGAGGACAAACGAGGAAACAAGGGCGATCGGTGAAAGCCGTCGCCGCAACGAGCCATTACATAAGTAGCGCGACGCGTTGTTTGGCACAATCCTTCAATCCAAAGTTTCTCTTCTTCCTGCACATCATGATGATTGGATTTTGCTGCTCAGCAGAGGAATACTGGCCATCTCTCTCGATTGCCTGATGCCATGATAACTTTTCCATGAGTACATGGAGTGAGCTGTCACACCTTTTGCAACAGTTGGACGGAGAAAATGCTACTTGGAGACCCATGCTGGCAATATTATTACAAGATATCTGTCTTTTATCAAGTTGGAAGCCATGCAAAAAAAAAACAGCTTAAATACTGGTGTGGGCATGTTTTCCAAGCCTGGTTCTTCTGCTCACTTTCTCTATAGATGAAATATACCCACAAAAGAATATGCTAGTGTATTATTGATGCAGGACCTTCGAAACTAGTGGTACTGAAAGTCATATGTGATGTTGAAGAGTTTAAAACAGCCATCTGGTTTACAACAGTTTTTCTAAGTTTGGATGAGATTGGTGGGTGTTGAGAA
>JANDKJ010000521.1:0-37831 GCA_028551335.1 Armillaria sp. CMW 4456 | reverse complement strand
GAGAGAGCCTGGAACGGTTGAACTGATGTGTAAGACAGCGTACGTATGCATAGCCGTCCTCCCTGAAGTTGTCGTCGGTGATGGTAATATTAATATACGACCAAAGTTCAGGGAAAGACAGGGAGACGAAGCGCCACTGCCTACAAACCTGCTCGATGGACCACATGGGGCTGTCTGCGAGCTCTATATCCCACCATTCGCTCTCGCTCGCGGAAGGGGATCGCTTGATGGGAAAGACGATGGTTTCAAGAAAGATGAGCGAGAGAACTTCTGGTGGAAGACGGCGTACAGGGCTGAGCAGACGTTTCTGTTCGCAAATGGCTTGGTGGACGCGTTCGCGGTCGCGCTCTAGAGACGAGATTTTGTCGTCTACAGTGGCTATTTGAGCAAGGAGGTCATGGCGGAAGGACTGGAGGTGGGCGAGCTGAGTATTGAGGTCAGAGACACGACGGGTGTGTTCTGCAATGAGGCCACGAATGATGGCCGATTCTGCAGGGAGAGGAGGATCATTTGAATTGATGATTTTTGTGAACGGTGTGGGTGGGAGGTCGTCGCATTCCAAGACGGAGAGACGATGATTTGGACAGGCACAGCCCTGGCAAGGAGACCAGGACATGGTGGTGAGGAGCAAGACGGTGATTTGTCAGCGCCGGCGGTATGTGGAGTCGGTCTGACATGGGCGCTCAGGTCGCAAAAGTAAGAATTCCGGGGACGTCGGCCAAGCACGGCTACGGTTGTCGGAGGCGTGAAACAGGCTGCGGAGGAATACGTGGAAGCCGAATGAAACGGGCGGAGATAGAGGCGTATGTTTATTGAATAACAACGTGATCAAAACAGAGGCTGTTCTTATGCTGCCATCCAATGCTTGCCCAGGACAAGCCTCCTTGCGAATCGCCCTCGTCCGACTCTAGCTGCAGCCAGTACTCCAGAGAGTCGCGACATATGTCCTCCACCTTCTCTCCCGACAATCCCGCCTCCTACCTCAACTACCAGCCCGGCCTCCACGCCACCGCCGGCCCACTCCCCCCGCCTCCACGCCTCAATCTACCTCCTCGCTCAGCTGCACGCGAGGCCGTCAAGCAGGCCCTCCAGCTGCCCCCGTCTGTCTCAGCAGCCTTGTCTCGCCGTGTCCCGTAAGTCTTGTCTCTGCTCGTTGCGACAGAATCTGATCCACCACAGCCCGGCACATCGACGGGAAGGCGCGTCAGACACTGACGGCATAATCCAGCCACCTCCTCGCAACGACAGTCTCCCAGAGGATCGCGAGTGGGTCACTGTCCCAGACCTTCCCCCGACGCCCAGCCCCCCGCCCAAGTCTCTCAAGCGGCGTCTTTCCATCTCCCCGTCCCCCACCCTGCTCCCGCCTCCCAGAATCAGGTCTCTCCACCCCTCTGCCATGTCCTGCACCGAGCTCTCCGACAAACTAACCACCCTCGACCGATGTGCCCTCTACGCCGCCAAGATCAACCAGCTCGCCCTCTACGACTGTGGCCTCACAGATTGGCTCTTTGAGGCTCGCATCAGAAATTCACCTGGCCCGTCCCCAGTCTTCACGCCCAAACCCAGGCATTCCTCCCACGGCAGCCAGACCAGCCAGGCTACCTTTCCTCTCCGTCCAGACGCATCCGTCGCTACTGATCTCTCATCGCCATCTTCTCCAAATCCTACCGTTCCCCTTCCATATCCTTCCCTTGCTCCCCGACCTTCGTCCGTCAAGCCTGGCTTCTTTGCCTCTCTTGGTCGCAAGGCCAGCATTTCCCGCTCCCCAGGGCCACAACCACCTCGCCAGCAGCCTCATACCCCTTCACCAAACCGCACTCTCCTCACAAAGCGCCCCACAGTCTCTCCCTCAGTCCCAGGAGGCCCAAGAGCAAAGCGCATGTCCAGGAGCCATACCATGATCCTCACTCATACCACAGATCTCCCTGTCGACCCCGACTTTGAACAACAGCTCGATAAACTAGCCGTCTTGCTACCACATGCAGAACGCGACGTCCTCGCAGGTTACCTCAGGCGCTCAGGGCAGGATATCGTCGCTATCGGCTTGTATCTTGACGATGAAAAGATGGGCAGAATACGCAGACCTTGACTTTCTTTCGCTTTCCGTGCATCCAACCTCACTGTATACTAAATCTATTGCATCATCTTATGCTAGTTCCTTCCTAGTCAAAACCAAGATTGAAATGAGAATACCAAAAACAAGATCGCAATAATCCAGAGAATACTCATCGTTACCGTCCGATAACCGCAGGTCTAAATGTTCCAGATCTCTTCTGCGCACCAATCACTTTGTCTCGTCGGCACAGTAACCCAATAACCACAAATCATTACTCACCACGTTGCTGTTGCTGTCCACCCCATCCTGGTCCGCTGTTTCGCCGTTTCCCACTTCCACTCACGCTCAACAGATTCTCCACCTCGTGCATACTGCTCGTATCCGACCGCTCAGACATACTTGTTTGTCGATATTCTTGGCGGTGCGGTATTCGTTGAGCCGGCCAGCCATCGCTTCCCTTCTGCCCTCCTCGGTTAACAAGTGGGGTCCTCTGAATCTATGAATACTTTTCATCTGGCAAAGGACAATCCATACCTCAACCACTGTCTGGTGTCGAGGATTCGGCTGCAAACATGGCTGCTGCTCATTCAGGTTTGGCGCCAGAAGCACTTTACGTTTCATCTTGTCGTGTTGCGCCTATACCCAATGAGCTTCTGGCGACAAACACACAGATAACCAAACCTTTAGCTTCTGGTATTCTCGATCTCGATCCCTCGCTGCCTCTTGCAGTTCCCGAACCTTTCGTCGTTGCAATTCGACATCACGTTCAAGTTCTTTTTCGTGTCAGTAGAAAGACTTGGAGTACCAGGTCGTGACGTACCGGCAACCTTGTTATTCAACAACGATATCTCACTATTGGCTAAAACGCAATGAAGAAAAAGACAGATCCACGGAACAGGGTACCTTCTCTAACAACACTCTCCAGCTGCTTTTGGAGTTGAGTATTCTTGTCCGTAAGATTTCGTACGACAGCTTGTTGGAAAGAGCTGTATGTGCATTAGCAGAAGAGCTGATTCTAGAATGATAACCACCTTTCTTGATATATCTGATACTGCCAGAAGGAGATTGCACTATCCATTCCTCAGTAATGGTGGAATCATGCTACCGGACCACGCACCGAGAACAGATCTCGAGGATGATCGACGGCATTAGACCCGACAGGACCGACTACACGGAGTATGAGATAAAAGCGTCGTTATATGCGCTTCATATGTACCGTTTTGTAGTCATTCGATGGATGAAGGGAACAGACCTGAGTTCTGCTTCCATTCATGCTGATGGTATCAAGGCGAAGAGGCGCACCACGACATCATCCCTGTATCCAGCTCAGTACGGAAGGAAGTGACAAGAAGGACGCATACTAACGGCTCAGTCAGGGATGCTTCGCATGCTTCAGAACCATGAGAATGGAAGAAAGAGAAAGAGCGAAAGTCTAGGCACCTGGGCATAAACGCGCCGCGTTGAATAGTTCATTTGCACAATCCACTACCATCAAATTAATGGCAGGTAAAAAAAAGGGTAGTGACTCATACCGCAAAAGATATGTGAGCCTTTGTTCTTCTTTGTCAGACCTCTGTGTTCCTTCTACTAGAAGAAGAGCTCACATGTGGTCTAGATGGCGTTCAGTTACTCAAAGGCCTTCGGCAAGATGCAAGGTTCCTCACCACAACAGCTTTGTCCGTGAGCGACTGGCGACAGGTTAATCGGTTGCATTTCAAGTCTATGTCCATTCCGCAGCAGGCGGCTCGTTTATCGTGATGGTGGTCGGGAAAGAGATAGGTATAACAAATGACGCGTTTCTAGTGTCACGTGGTAGCGTGTCTTTGCTCACGCGCATCCAATACGCCCGCTAAGAATTCATTCATTTTACTAAAACAGTCTCGGTCCAAGACCAAGCGTATGAACCAATACCTCAGATTACGAGTACTTGACATAATATCGCTCGCTGAGACCGACGAGCCTCGATGTACTCTCAATTTTCGTGTACTGAAACCAACACCTAGCAAGCATGATAGTAATCAAGTTCCTAGAATTACAGCAACAGATCATCCTATCGTGTACTTGTTATCACGAAATACGGCCAAGCACACCACTTTATCCTAATAGATGCAATCAACAAAGACACTAGAATTATGAAACTTACTTTGAAGACGCTTTGAAGGAAACAGCAGGTGCCCATTGGACAGAACGATGCTTCTTTGAGGGGAAGGACAAAATGTAATATGTCGTTTTCATGTCATCCAGCACTTCCCTAGCCTCCGGGTAGTTCTTCATGGTTCAGGGATGCCAGCCTGCAAATAAATGAGTTTTGTTAGTCAACCTGGAAGGCCTGGCGTTAGGAAGCAAGTTTGTGGCAATTTGACTTTTTGCCTTGTGGGAAATCGGGTCCAAATGGAACGGCACCCAAGCACGGGCTACAAGCAATTAGCATCTCGATAAACCACGTGGAACATTCACGTTCATTTTAACACGGGAGTTAGGCGCGAAGAGGAGGGCTGGTAAGTAGCCTGATCGAACCGCAGGAAGAGCTAGAATATGTACAGACGGCGTATAGAACATAAAACGAGGAGCGTAGTAACAAGCACCAATTATTACAAATAGTTGATCAACAGGGGAAACTTCCGCAGGCATAACTCGAAAATCGTGGCTTCACTCTAGTGGCCAGATTTCAGATGTAGGCATATTGTTAATGTGCGTACTATGTTACAACTGGCGTAGTTAATAACTATTTAATCCATAATAGTCGAACAACTTGCTTCACCGAGTTAATTTCGAGTTTAACTTCAAGCATGCAGTTGCCAGCCACTGCTTATTGGGATATTCAAGATGACGACAGAAGCGCTTTGGGACTGAGCCTCACTGTGAATTTTATAGAGTTGGAAATAATGTCCTGAACATGATTCAACTTTAAGTATTCTATGTGGATGCTCCTATACATATACAGGCCGGTGAGCCTTTACCAAATTCCCCTATTATAATGAACAACGGTACTGTTCATTCAAGCAAGGCGGCCCGACGCCTCGACGGAGTAGGTGGTTGAGCCACCTGAAGGTCTGCGCGATTCCTCCTGCGCGGCAGGGACATCGGCGGAACGGGAAGGATGCACATATTGTCAATATAGGCAACATAGACATCCTCATTCATGATGTGCCAGTGGCAAAGGTTGAACCTTACTTCGACTGTCGCACCAATCAAAGATTTCCTATACAACTCGGGTTCAACAGGTCGATCCCGGGAGTCATATAGAGGAAGGGGATCGACGATATGGGTCCTTTTCATATCTTCCAGTGCATTTCTTGCTGCGACGCTAGACACTGGCCAGTTGTCCATATTCCACTGGCAGCGATGCTGTTCTGTCCGTATCACAATGGCAGTCAAGAACTGACCTACAGCTGCATCAGTTGACACTCACCCACGGTGTTTGCTCGAGCGTGCAATGAACCTCCCTCCCCATCTGACTTCTCCTATGTCAAGTAAGAAAATAGGTCTCAGCCAATTGAGATATGCTACTCACCTTGAAAAGGGTATGGTGGAACTTGACTTTGAGCCCGCTCTCATCTGTTGGATCGCCAACATCAACAGGAACCAACACTCCTCTTTTCTTGCCTCCTGGAAACGCGATACTGTTCCTGATGGACGCGAGATTCCTGATGACGTGCTGAAAGTCGTCACGAAACGCTCCAATTCTGGGGATTGCACCGGAACAGGTCAGTTTCAGGTCCACAAGGCTCTTGGTGTATACAGTGGGCCCCTTCCACTTGCCATCGGGGTAGACCCAGCAATCGTCCCCGGTTATGTGGAATACTGCGAGCAGAATGGCATGTGACGGCGTCTCGTGGCTAGTGTCGGCAAGGACGTGTCCATACCCGTCATCCATGGGCAACCATCTGAGGTTGTGCATAGACAGACCGGACGGGTTGCCAACGTAGATACCTTCATCTGAAGGGGCCACCAGGTAAGCCTGGCGCAGGGCGTCATAGTCGACTGATACCTGAGGCATGGTTGTGAGAGTAAGGTCAGAAGCAAGTGGGTGCCATGTCCACTGCCCTGCTCCAAGTTTGACGCTATTTTGCATCCAAACATAACGGCAGAGCCAGGTAAGCGAAACTAAGAAACCAGGTATCAACGTCCAAAGTGTCAATTCAAGATTGTGCAGTTCTCAGGATCTTGACAGTCGATTGAATTTGAACGTCCAACACACTGGCATCGGGAATTTCGAAGATGCCCACGTAGTAGGAAACGAGGGGAGGCAGTCGTATGCATGTCAAAGAGGGTAAGATAATGCAATGTATGGCATGAAATGGGAAGGATTCATGCAAATGACCGGAAAAGTGATCGCCGACTAGGAATAATTCAACTTCCGCAGCGGCCATTAGATCATTTGTGTCAAGGTAACACCTCAAGTACGTTCAAAAGCCACGGCGTGTGCTCGAGCAGATTCTTAACAAATCTCGAGTGCTTGCCTGTCTGGTTCCTGAATCTGCCCTACTACTAAGGCTACTAGGACCTCGGAATTTGTGCACTGTAGCTCCGTAATAATTCTCATTATCGACCGGCAACCCATGTACTATGAAAACAACGAAGCAGTGGATATAATCAGAGAGCATAGCGTGGCAGACTGAGCATAGTCATCCCCGCAATCAGTATCTGTAACAGATTCCAGCCTTATACGCTCAAGAAGAGAACACGGGTATCCGGCACATGCACGAGGTCGTTTCTTAGAGGGTGAAGGGAGCGCCATCGCAGGAACTGGTAGTAGAGACATGTTCTGGACTCTGCAATAGTCTTGTGGCTGTACGAATGTACGGTGATCCGAAAGTTTGAAGCAGACCGGCTTATACAAAAGAAGGAAAAGACCATGTGCGTCCTTCGTCCTTGTTAGCGCATTCCTCGCTTCGAGATGGATGGACCGTGGGCAAATTCTCGGACGGCACGCTGTCTTGAAGAAAGAATGGGAATCAGTACAAGATTCGCTACAGCAGTCGGACTCACCGCTAAAAGTCATCGCCCTCTGCTGCACCACTGTTCGAGTGATCGTCGAATTTCTCCTGTCGGCATAGATTAAGTCTAGTCAAGGACAAAGCCTGAGACTGATAACGTAACTCGTGGCAAAAAGGCTTGCTGGAATTTGACCTTAAGACCCCTCAATAAATCTCCCCGCTTGACCTCCGCCACTGAGAGGCTATTCTTCTCACAGCCCGTAACATTGACCATATTCAAATTCTGAATTCCTTCAAGTGTTCAACAACGCAGGGGTAGTCACGAACACCTCACTGAGAGGATATCAGCGAAATGCTTCGGAATCGCAAGGAGACCTTTCCAACTGCTACGCGGTGCGCTTCAGTCCGGGAAACAGAAAGTATAGCTTGTAAGCGGGTCTTCAAAGATGGCGGTAAGGGGTACGCACAGTAGAAAGAGGATCTGTAATGACAGAAGTCCTGCTAGTTTAGCTTGATTGGACCAAACTGTCACAAAGAATCATTCAAGCCTTGTGGCTTACTACTGTATATACATAGATAAAATCTAAAGTTGATGCGATAATTAGTTCAAAACGACCCTGCTCTAGTTAGAGAAAGTCATGGTCAGCGCTGTCAGTGACGATCCGAAATTTGAAACGCCAAGATCTGGCAGCAGGAAGTGCGAGGAAACGACACGACAGATTTAAAGGATTAGTGATCGATTGATCGACAGGATTCGTGCCTTTTCACCTATGTTGATCACAATCTTGGAGTTATATTTCTAAAAAGAGGAGACAGAAAGGGAGATGGAAGAAATGTATGTATGGAGCCATTGTACAAATGATTCGGACAGGCTGTGTTACACTAAATGCAAAAAAAAAAAAAAAAGAAATATGTAGATGGGTAGGCATGCAATGCGTAGGTATAGAAAATACAATGCTAGACGACGAACGCGATGATAGACGATTAACGAGAATTATACGTGTATACCACCAGATAGCACAGGAATATCTTGAAAGGAGGAAAGAAAAACACCGACCAATCTATGTCGACAGCGCTCCCACATCCTCCTCATCGGCCCCAAAGATCTCATCAAAAATCTCCCTCCCTTCCACCGACAGCGGCGGCAATTGATAGACATCTTTTGCTGTTTTAATCCGCCGCAGCCTCTCTTCGTTCCACATGGCCTCCAGAGCCCCTGCCAGGCTCTTGAGCCCAAACAAGAACCCACGATCCGGCTGCTCCGGGAAGTGTGGCGGAAAACGTGCATATATCAGACCGGTCTCTGGGTCAACCTCTGCTTGATAGCCCTTAGAACTCGATGTCACGTCATACGGTGGCATGTCTTCCCCAGGCCTAGGATAGGGCAGCCAATCCTTCCCCGTGGTCGTGTGTGCAAAGTCCACTATTCGCACGTTTGCCTCCCCACGTTTACGTGTGTTCTCACCCACAGGTCCGCCGAGTAACAGGTCCTCGCTGTGCGATCGTCTCAACTGCGGCTTGTCGAGGTCCCCATCTGCTTTGGAATAATGAGCATTCTGTCTCTCGAGCGACTCCCCACGCTTGCTCCTAGAAGAAGGGTGTTCCATTACTGACAGCCCGAACGCATCCTGCGACTCTCGGTCCCCATCATAAATTAGGAGTAGGCTGCATCCATAGAACCTAAATCCCTTTAGCCGATATATTATTTTGGCAAGGCCGCAGATCTTTTGGAGCAGCACGGGGATCTGGTGGGCTAGTAACCGCTCCCCATCATACAGGAACGAAGCTAGGACCGATGAGAAAGCGCTAGGCTGGACCTCGCGCCCCATATATTTGTCTTGCGTCACGTAGGATTGTGTCACATGGTTCCAAACCTTTAAGAATTGTATTGAATAGGTGAAAGGAAAACGAGCGCCCGCCGCCGACTCACCTGCATACCACACAGTCGTACCCCCAACGTTCTGCTCGTCGTTCGGTCACACTTCTTCCTTTGGCTCTTTTTCTTCGCCGGAGTAGCATCCATACCATACTGGCGAGTTCCCATCTTTAAGTCCATCACACATGGCCGCTTCAACCGCCCTGTCAAGTCTTCCATGAGGATGAAATGATTCTGCCTCGTAAATGACACATCAGCTTCGTTCATCTCTGGAATCGCATTTTCCGTCAAGGAAGACATTGACGGCGGATGTAGTGGCTGTGATGGACGCGTATCCAATGACCTGGATCTACTTCGTTTTCTCGAACCAGCTCGGCCACCCCGCCATTTTTCAAACTTATTCTCGTCGTCCTCAACATCGGGTCTCGCATCGTAATCCAGTTCAAATACACCCATGATATCCCGATTCTCCTGCTGTTCCAATGTCATAGCCTCCAGCTTCTCGGGACTTGCGATGATCGACTCGCTCTGGGTCCGCCGTATAGGTGAACTGGCCTCTGTTACTCGAAGCCTCTCGACCTGGCTAAGTAGCTTCTTAGCGCGTCGAGTCATGCGTCGACCCGATTGAATACCATCACTTTCAGCATCCGCCACGTCGCCCTCATCCTCAGTACGCACACCTGCACCAGCCCATCTTCCTCCAGTCCTCCTCCTAAACCGCCGCAACACCGTGTTAAATACATGGTCCTTGAACTTGGTGTTCACGGTCGTCGCCCCAGTGCCGTCGAACCACGGCGAGCTTGAAGGCACCCTGCTAAAGCCTTCATCTTCGTCAGAGGCAGCCGACTTTCGCAGAAATTGGCGAGGTGTGGGATTCTCAGCCAGCCTGGGTGGAAACACACGATTGATCAGCTTCGGAGAATTAGCTGGCGTTGGAGCTTCCAACGACGGTGAAATATACGGAGGATATCGAGACAATGGACTAGGTTTTGGTCTCGAAATCAGTATTCCCTTTCCATCAATGTTCAAGTCCGGACTCGATGCCGCTCCCCCCAGATGCTGTCGCTGAAGCTGTCGGCTAGCCCACACAGATGATCCTGCCAAATTGGACTGTGACAGCGATCTGTTTCTCCCTCCACGCAGCAGCCATTCAGGAATAATATGCCGGTTACGGTCCAGAACTACTTCGGGCATCTCGGCTTCATCACTGTCTGTGTCCCCTTCGCCATACATATCGGGGACGCCTCGGGGGATTTCACTGGCGGACTTGATGAATGGAGGTCGTGGGGTGTCATCAACATGATTTTTCCGGGGAGGAGACGATGATGAACCCTTAGGAACTCGCCGGTAGCTCACCAGCATAACACCTAGATAACGCGGAATATACGAAAGTAACGGTGGTGCCTCTCGCTCAACAGCCTCATAGAAAAGGTTCTCTCGAGAAACAAGAGGCTAGGGTGATAAGCGGTTGTAAGAAAATAAAGTTTGACCAAGCATCAAATAAACTAACCTTACACACTGCCCGTTTCGTAAACTTGTAAATGGCGCTATGTCCTCCTACTTGATTACGGAAAGGCCGAAGAGGTATATGTGTCAGTGATAAATCCAGATCGGGACTCTCCGCGTGCTCTTCTATAGCTACATCTTTACTCTCCGAAGGTGAGGAGAAAAGCTGCGATCCACTAGGATGATCTGAAGACTGAACGAATGCAGACGACAGATTAGAACCATGAGAAAAGTGGTACGAAGAGTATGCCGAAGTGGTGGATGTACTGGTGGCAACAGAGGCGGATTCCCAAGTGGATTCATCTTCCGTTGACCAGGGAGAAACAGAGAAAATGTCGTTTGGTGTGGTAGGAAGCGACAAGCTATGCTGTGATTCGTCTTGCGGGGGGGAAGGAGACGACGGTACAGAAGAAGTGGTCGTGATAGGACTGAGGGATGGCACAGAGGCTATACCGGTGCTGGAAGGTGGACGACTCAATGGAGCTTTTGCGTATCGGTCTAACGGTGAACGCGATGGAGAAGGAGAAGGAGGATATATGCGGGAATGAGGTCGGCTGGAAGAACTCGGCGAGGGCTGGTATGATGTTGGTGTCGAAGAAACAAAGACTGCTGACTCTGGCGACTCTATTCGATCGCGCCGCCGTCCTCGACTATCCATCACACTCATGACTTCTTTTCTCCAGTTCGTGAGATCGGCGATCTTTATCTCTCGAACTGACGCTTTCCTGTCTTTGGCTCGATGAGACTCGTCGCCGGAACTAGCGACGCTCTCTCTTGTTCTCACCCTCTGCAACGCTGTCGAGCTTCGCTCGCGCCGGAGGGCGGCCGTCTCACGATCAGGCCACTCCGCACGCTTGACAAACTCAAACTTGGCTTCGGACACATTGTCTGGTTTGGATGATGAACCTGCTCTTCGTTTACCCGTATCAAGCTTCGACGGTACGTCACTGGACTTGGGTTCGTCAGAGTGGACGTCAGTCTCTTTGAAAAGCCGTAATGATGCCGCGACCTTGCGACCAATACCGGACGACGATGCGTGGGGTAAGGTTTGATCATGGGTAAGGGAAATCGACGACGAGGAAGTGCTCGACCGCTGAAACAGGGGGCGAGGAGTGGTCCTCAACGGCGAACGAGGCTTGGAAGGCGATTCGGGAAAGGCTGTCGCCGTCGTGGGTAGTGTAACGGCGCGAGTAGCTGACTGTCGGACTGGGGATTTGCGTGAATTACGGCAAGGTCTGGTCTTTTCAGTAGTGTAGCCATCAGAGTCATTGGCTACGTCGGCGTGGACCCAAGGATAAGCGGAATTAGTTTGCAGGAGATGGTCGAGGACTTGAGGGTCGGTTGGAGACAAGGATGATATCCGGGGCGACGAGGCGGCAGTGACGGATCCGGAACTCGGAGGAGACAATGGAAAGCGATACTGATGGTGCTGCCTTGGATGCCTGGCATCAATAGCCGGCCCCATAGACAGAAGAAAATAAGGAAAATGGATGCCTATATGAGTGAGAAGGACGTGGCAGAAGGGTAAGGAACAGGAGGACCAACTTGCAAAAAAGCTCGTCAAATTTAAAGAACAAGGCTGCAAAAGGCTTCGACTGACGTGAAGATAACACGCTAAGAATCGGAACGGGAGAGAAGGAAGTTTGCGAGCTTCTCTTTGAGGGACGGTCGGTCTCGAAATTGGACTGGTAATGTCTGATCTTTTTTTACCGGTGTTCGTTCAAAAAGGTATTGTCGGTGGTAGTGCTTAGTCAGATCCCAGAATGATATCTTGGCACGTGTAAATGCCACGACCCCGATCACTCCATTCATTTCTTCCATTTCGAGTCTGCTCGTTCGGGGTCTCCACGCACGTTGGTTTCTTTACCGTAACTCTTCCCTTCGCCTGCACCAGGAAACCTTCAGCAAATGAGGGCAGCCACGATGCTCTGCTCCTTATTCAGCACGGATTTTCCCCGTCCTCGCTCCCCCGCAGCCAGTAGCATTACTTCTAGCTGATGTGACGGAAGCTCTAATCGATGTCGGGCTCAGTCCTTACTTCAAGGCGGTGGCTCATCTGATAACGCTGGGCGCATGCAGGAAGCCATGCTTTGCGATGTACCCAATTCGACTACGGAAATTAACGAAGATGCCGGCTATCTGCTACTTCGGGTTTCTGTGTCACCGTGGCATCTCACACCAACTTGTTCATTGCTTCCGGTGTTTATTGCACGGGATCTAACCAGTTGATCTTTCACACATAGATTAGGCGACTTCAAGCAGAGATTTAACCCTTGCATCTGCATTCGTTTATCTTGGCGATGAACTGCACCACTTGAAATGGCTGAACCCTGACGAATCGGCGTGCCCCAAATATCATGATCTGGTGGCGTGTTCCTTTTGTGGGCCAGGTCAACCGCGACAATCAATGATTCTATCTGGATGCAATTCGGATGTGCTGTTTTCCTAAGGGAACGAACGCGCATGCATATATTGCCTGATCGACACCAAGTGACGAGTGCACCAACTCCTGTTTTTTTTTTCATGACAAGCCATGAAGACAGAGAAGAGATTGATGCAGGCGGGTGTTATAATACGGATTCGAGATTCAGGCCAGGGTCAGCATCGGAATGAGTGTGATCATAGGTTCGCGATTCGCATGCGACCTACCTAAAAAGGGTACTTCTATGTTATATGTACAGTACACAACATATTGATACACATCATAAATATACAAGTAACAAGCATCAGAACCAAGAAAGGGAGCGACAATATACGAGAAAGCCTAGGTGGGCGGGACCATTGTAACATCCGGACTAGGCGCGGGTACTGAAGGGGCTGATTCCTCTGTTCTCCTCCTTTTCGGTGCTGGTCCCTCATCATCAGACCCATCGACAACAACGATAGGGGATCCCGGTTCTGCCGGCGCAATACTGGCAGGAGTTGGGAGTGGTTTCTTGTCTTGTGCTGTTGCGGTAGTACCCCGAGCAGGTAACGGGGAAGTTGTAAAGGGCGCAGTCGGTCCATTCGCGCCATCCTTCTTCGATTTCCCAGCGACTTTCCCTCCTCGTCCTCGTCCCCTTGCGGCCTTTCTCTCACGGGCTCTCCGCTCTCTCATTACTCTGATCATATGTCCAGCCAAAATTTCCATGGCTTTCGCCGCCCCCATTCGCTCCAAGCTGGTTAAAATATCCCCCGTAATGCTACTGAAAACCTTGGGATCTAATAGTAGCTTGCCTTCATGATATACCATATATCCCTCCTTCGCCGAATTGTTTGGATGAGAGGGTGAATAATCTTGATGAGAAGGAGGAATAGGGCCGATAACAATAGGAACAGGTATATCTGGTATGGCGGGAAGGACCGTAGTGACCAATTTCGCAGTAACAGTAGTCGAAGCCGGGGAAGTCGTTGAAGAGGGTGGTACAGAATTTCTCGTTGGAGTAGCAGGAGTAGCACTAATAGATACTGATTGTGTGTTTGTTGTGACGCTCGGGGTGGTCGCCGGGGTTGCGGTAACGACTGGTATTGCAGCTACCTGCGAATGCATCCTCCAATTCGATTGGGTCAGAGCCGCGTAGGGGTTGGGTCCGCTCATAGGTGTTCCTGAATAGCCAGATGTCCCACTAGAAGCCATAGTATGGCCTTGATGATAAGCAAAGACTCCGGTGCTGCCCGGGACAGCTGGAGGGACAATCTTTCCCGGCAATGGCAGTGGGGTAGAAGTTAATGGAGGAGGCAAGATTGAGTTCTTTGTGTCACCCTTGATGCTTCGTTTTAATGGAGGCTCAGATAGCGGTGCACCCTTCTCTTTCTTTCTGCTAGCTTTAGTCTCCTTGTCTCCCTTCCCTGTACCCGTTTGCGTACCAGCGGAAGCAGCTTGCTGTGCCTTAGCTTCTTGTTCTTCGATGATGTGCTGATGCTCCTCGTCCAGAGACCAAAAGAAACCCTTCCCTCGATCGCCTCCACACCTCTCCATTTTCTTGAATGCGCGACTGGAAGACAGGTTGTGTCGCACTGAGCTCTGTCATAAGTGATATGAATCAACATAATTGCATCGCTCGATATAAGAATGCCCACCATCCAAGCATTACCATCGGTATAGCGATAATAGTCAAATTCGTTCATTATCCAGGTGCATATTTCCTGTAGCGTCGCCTTGCCATTCAGAGCCTTAATGGCACGGTATATTAACTGTGAATAGGTAAAACTAGGTTTGGGAGGTATCTCATCAGGTCTGGGCTTCTCTTTGAGGGCGAGAGTTGTCGGTAATTCTGCAATGTCGCTCTTCTTGCGTTTCTTTACCGGTTTCGTCGACCGCGTAATAGTATTAGAATTAGGTAGTTGAGGCTCCGGTGGTGGCGGTGGTAGCTTAACTTCCCGGGGCGGAGGCGAATGTGATGGTTGGGAAGAAGGAGGAGATATCGACGTGATATCGAGGGAAGGTGAACGGGGACGATTGACAGACGATTTGACAGATGATGACGGCGAACTTGGGGAGGGAGTATCATCTGGTGGCGGCGGTGGTGGTGGCAAAACGAAATGAAAAGTCCGAGAGGCAATTTGGATCTGGGACCTAAATAGAATCGTGAGATAGAGAAATTAGGACCTCGTGTCAAAATAGAAGGCGGAACTCGCACCGTTCACCAAGAGGAGCTCTACTTCCACTGCCGGACCAGACGCCATCTACCCAAGCGCCATTGCGTCCAATGACAATGAGCACAAAGCGGTCCTCCTCTTCGTCGTACTCTATCCTGGCGTGAAGTCGTGATACACTCTTGAGAGCACCAAGGTCAACATCAACCTGGGCAAGATCCGAAGGAGACGAAGACGACGTGGCCGCATTGGGATTGGGACTACATCGACGACCGATAGTGACAGACAGAGTCTGAATGTAGAAAGTGAAATTCGGGAAGACAAGAGAATAGTAAGCAGATATCTTCTTCGGCTGGGGAGTGTCAGCAGTCTGGATATTAGCAGATGCTGATGCTGGTCTTGTCTCAACATCCATGGCGTTGCTTGTCCTGTCGTAGGGCAGTGGTCGTCGTCGTCGGTGATGGCCGTCCGTGAAGCACGTTCTATGAGAATCAACGGAGAGGACCTGGCACGTCTCACGTGATGACCGGACACAGCATTTCCTTCTTTTCGTTCCGCCGTTCCGCGTCAGACGATTATCTTAGCTCAGCAGCCTCTAGACCGTTCATGTCGCCAACAGAGTCCGTCACCGGGGTCATCGAGGAAGAGGTCGACCATCTCACCAAGGACAATGTCGACAGTACTGACTCTGACATTCGTTACCTCGCGTACGGTGCTCGACTGCGAACCGCACTTCGGGCCTCTACTCGGTATATTGCCTACGTACGCGTCTTTTGCCTGTTTACTTGTTCGCAATAACTTTTTTGTAGACAAGTGACGTCGGGGAGGCATTCAGACCTATCGTACCACCCTGGGTAGTGACTGCTGCGTACGGCATCTCGTGGCTCTATCTTGGCGGGGACGTTGCATACGAGTCCTACAAGGCCCATCGACGCGGTCCGTCGGCAGTCGAGGCGGCTAGTTTCTCAGAGCCGACAAGAATAGGTATTGTTGCTGTACAGCGAGCAACTTTCCAGTCCATTGCATCGATGTGGGTATTAAGTTGTTATTCAATACGGATATTCATCACATATGCAGGGGTCTTCCCGCACTGACTATTCACACCATTGTCAAACAAACGAAGAAGGCCTTCGTCAGCGTCCAAAATCCCAAACTCAAGGCATGGGGTCCGACTTTGTCCGGTCTGGCTGTTGTTCCTGCTCTGCCATACCTGTATGACCATCCCGTGGAGGTCGCGACGGACCGGGCATTTGAATACATCAAAGAGAAGTTGGCTGAGCTAGGAACACACACTGGGAAGGAGGATAAGGGGTTATGATATACGTATGTTTTAATGCCGATAATCTACCATACATTTATGCGTTGACCCACGGGATTCAGTAGTGCCGCTGCCTTGCACATACACCATGCCTGCCTAGCGTGAATGCCTGATTCCTTGCGTTGTGTATGGCGCTTTCTATTTCAGCCTGTCTCTGCTGGGCTTATCTGAATTGTCCGGTCTGCTCCGAAAGACAATAATATCGGAGTGTCACCTGGAGTCTTTATCTATCCTGACAGTTCACTAGCTCATATAGCTAATCCTGTGGATGCTTCTATCTTCGTTGCATACAGTCACTCGCTGCTATCGATCACACCATGATTCAACATCCGAAGTTCTAATTTGCGGCTACAGCTGGTACAATGTTTCATTACCACCTATGATACTCACCGAGATATTTAGTCCATCTTCTTGGATTCCCCTCAGACCTTCGACGAATTCGTCATACGGAGCTATATGATACTTTGAGGGTGCCGATATATAGATCCGGACAAACCTGAGTCTATCCACCGCCGATCCTCCAGCCATGTTGTAGCGATACTGAATCATCTCTGCCGTCTTTTTCTTCAAGAAAGTCAAGGGCAGACCGGATGGCTCATCACACCTCAGCGGACCCCTCACTGAGATTGTCAGCGTATGAAGTTTAGGCAGAAATGTTTGCCCGTCCTCCCTGATTCGAAGATACTTGGTTATCCTCGCAATAAACTGGTTGCGATCGAAGTGCCAAAGATTTTGCTCGACGTGTAGCTCGTTCAAGTTTGGCGTAAGTTCTAGTACGCGGTCGAGGTCATCACTCTCCAACACATCGGAAAGTATCAGTTTACGTATAGAGCATCGAGACCTGTCAATCAGGCCACAAAGTTCGTGAAGGGTACTGGATCTGCGGGTGACATCGAAAGATGCCGACTTAAGACAAACCTCTTCAAGGTTCGGGAGCTTTAGATTGGTGAAGATGCCAGGTGTGCATGCGTGTAGAATGCGTAGCCCATTGTGCTGGACAGGGTCATGATTATTCAGTCTATCCTCGAAGCCATCAAGATCATAATCTCGAAGATTTGGCATCCTGTACAGACGCTGGAGACGTTCATCGACATCGACGCCATTACGATCGTACCACTCGTCACGAAGCGAGACTAGCTGCTGTTCAGGAAGACGTGCTTCGAGGTGGCCCATTCTCGATAGCTCGACATTTCGCAGCTTGGGCGCTACTTCGAACGCGTCGAATACTACGGTAGCACGGTTCTCGATCCATGGAATCATTCCGAAACTCAGCGTCGTCAATTCATCCAGTTTTCCTCTGGCATCATTCAACATTGGCAGGTAATCGTAGTCGTCTATCCTCAAGCAAACGACATTCCAGCGTTGAGATTCGCGCACAAGGAGTCGGAGTACCTCGCTATTGAAAACCGTGACAGTGGACCTCTCGGCGGGGACTGACCATCTCTCTTGGATGTGTTTTCTGGCCTTCTCTATCTCCAACAACCCGTCCGAGTCCAGGCAGCATCGGATAGAGAGTCGCTTTCCTCTGGATAAAGTTAGTGCCTGTTTAAGCAGCCCGAGCCGGTTTCTAGGAACGGGACCGTGGCGATCGTTGGAGATTCCTTCCACGAGGATATTCGACCAAAAGGCTGCCGTAGACCGCACAATCTCTCGCCACTGATGACATACCAGTCCCAGAGTAAATGGGATCGACGTTGTACTGAAGACGTTGACCGGCGCTCCGTCTGCATTGATCCAGGAAAAAATTTCCAGGAGAATTTCGGGCGGCATTCGACGCATGGGCGATACAATCGCCTTGCACTTGTTGATCATGCCGTGGAGTCTTTCTGCGGCTTGAATAATGACGGCCATGTCTTCCATGGTACGAGCTAGTATAGGCTGAATTGCTACGACTTGGGTTTTGGTGGGGGGGTTATTCGACTGCAGAAGGTTTTGTAACTCCTCAGACCAAGACTCCCGCAGGACGGGTAGGTCAATGTGCATTCTGGGCTTTGGGGTATAGATAACTGACTGCACTGCTCAGTTAGAAGGAGTGAAGCGTCTTTAAGATTTACTCACCAGATACTAGACCGTTCAGTCTGAGGGTTGTGGACGAAGGTTAAAGAATCGAGCAAGCAGGCGGTCTTCTTTTATTTATACCGTGACATTATGACGGTGACGGACATCTCGGACAATGCTTTGGGTAAACCACCATGAATGAACAGACTTGACCTGAGCATAGCACAATGTGCAGGGACGGCCAGAGCGCGTGATCGACGCGCTTGTTGCTTTGCGAGTAATTGTCTTTGATCTTTTCATGATGTCACCACGCATGTACCAGTCTGCCCTTCTTGAGCAATGGCCACTTTGCGGTGCCGCTAATTGGTCACGCCTTGAACTGGACTTATTGTTCATCATGATCACGATCGATTCCTGTTCATTTGACCCTCACTAGGTATAGCACAGCCAAAGCGAAAACAACTGTGGCGACATTAGAAAATATACGCCTTGATTCCCATGCGTCGTATGTCGGGGAAGCCAAATCAATATTGGCATGTTTCTGTTCGCCGAGGCAACGGACGAACGCGACAAGCCACGATCGATCGGATAGCGGCTGAATTTCAATCCCAAAAAGGCAGAACACTTATCTCGGACTCCCGAACCGTGACAACCCAACGTCGCTTCCTTGCCTTCATCATTCTTCAATCTCTGCTACTGATTGAGTCGTAATGCCTCGGCTCGAACATAAAGTCAGTCCTTCGGTTCATACAGTCAAGATGAACTTACGAGAAAGGGTCCGTTGTCTAGGTCGCTCTCATCACCGGTGCCGGATCGTGAGCTAATCGGAAAACGCGATTTTCTTCATCTAACAAACCTGCACAGAGGCATCGGACTAGAATCATCTATTCTCTTTGCCCAAGAGGGCGCCAGCGTTCTCATGACGGATATCAATCTCGAGGCACTAGAGAAGGGTGCCACATTGATCGCGACCAAGGTTCCTAACGCCAAGATCGCAACATTGAGAACTGACGTTAGCAAAGAAGAGGATATCAAGGCTGCAGTGGACAAGACTGTGAAGGAGTTTGGTCGTCTGGATGTGATGGTAAGTGAGGCTCTGGATAGTACGAGCAGGTTCTGACACTTCGTCCATTTAGTTCAATAACGCCGGTGAGTACGATACTGTTCGCTTGCTTCTGACGTCAATTGGATCTTATGCCTTCCTCAGGAATCATGCACCCAGCCGATGATAATGCCTTGAATACGGAAGAAAAGATATGGGATCTGACAATGCAGATCAACCTGAAGGGTGTTTGGTGGGGGTGTAAATACGCCATTCTGGCTATGCGCGAGAACCCCACGGATGCTTCCAAGGGCCTTCACACGGGAGGAAGTATCATTAATACCGCCAGTTTTGTCGCCCTAATGGGGGCAGCAACTCCGCAATTAGCATGTGAGTATCCATACGCTGTTCACCATCATTGCTAATTTTTGGTGTCTGTATATTTTAGATACGGCGTCTAAGGTTCGTTACATTGAGCACTATCATCATTGCGCGATGCGAATTGATACGTTCTACGCAGGGTGGTGTTCTTGCCATGACCAGGGAATTGGCTATGGTTCATGCCCGTGAAGGTATCCGAGTGAATTCTATTTGCCCGTATGAATGCTTTTTCGTGTATCGCTCTCCCTTTAAGCTAATCATACACTTACAGAGGACCTCTCAAAACTCGTAAGTTTGATTGCTGCTTTACTTGCTATTGGATGATCGACTGCCGCTACAGCCCTTCTTATGGACTTTCTCAACACAGCTGAAAAGCGGGACCGTCGTATGGTACATCTGCCTATGGGTCGATTTGGAGAGGCCATTGAGATTGCCAGAGGAGCACTGTTCCGTAAGTCCTATTCTGGCTTTGACGGAAGACCACCCTGATTCTTTTGATACTATCTAGTGGCTAGTGATGACAGCAGTTATATGACGGCAAGTATTTATATAAAGTGCTACACTCAATTAATAAAGTACGATTCAACAGGGAACCGACTTCAAGGTGGACGGAGGCTTGACCTCATCATACGTAACACCTCTTGGAGAGCCGATCCTACCGCCTCCAACAAGTCTGACGAAGTAGGCTGAGGTGACGCACCGGACGATGTAATCACGAGATAAAACACGATGTTACAATTTCAAGCTAGAACATAAAGTAGATTCGCGTTAGGAAGAATGACAGATTCTGTTTTACAAACCCCGATATCCTCATCTTGGTCACTTGGCTTGGTGACCCACAGCTGCTGCACGCTTCTTATCACCTTCCACCTTCCTGATTCTTGCTACTTCTTTGCTAATTTCGTTATTGATGCGTTTGTGCAGCTCAGGCCGGTAGCCTAGTTTATAAAGGAGTTCTAGATGCACAAAGAAGGGAGCCAATACGGCAGCTGCGGACGCCTTCGTCAGACACGGGATACAGCATGAGGAAACTGGACAGACCCCCAAGAATATTGTCCAGGAGAGCTGGCGCCCGTTTCTCGGCAAATCCATGGCCTACGAACTGTGCGATCCAAGAAAACGCATGAAGTGCGCCAGCAACGACCATATGATCTGGACGGTGGGCGAATTTAAGGGCTGTCAAGGTGATGAGAGCCATTTCCGGAGTGTACATTAACTGAAACACGTTAAAAATTCTTATACATATTTATTGCCAAGAAAAATGGAGAGACGCACTGCGGCCAAGGGCTCCAAAGTAAAGTAATAGAACAAAAAGGAGCCAGCAACAACGGATGCCCAGTTCAAGTCAAAAGCAAGGTAGTCGTTGAAGACGACATGGACCGGAGGGAAGATGGTAGATGGTAGGTTTGTGCCCATGACAAGTCCGGTCCTACGTGCAATGAGAAGCATGACTATGAAGATTATCCACGACGACGTACCAGAGGATCATGGGAACGCATATCATATGTATGGCTACATTAACGGGATTTCTGTGGTATACACCGTAAAAGGTGAACTAGAGTTGGGTAAGTACAGAGAAAGGCAAAGGGAGAGAGCGACAGACCTGCTTGTTGATGTTGAATATGTCTGAAAGATACATGGTGGTGGTCAGGAAGGAGGCGCATGATACGGCAGAGTCGGTTATATGCTCCGGCAGTGCAAAGCAAAGCTGCAGGTATTCAATTAAATTTATTGGATCGCTTGTTGTTTCAATTTCCAGGATAGGAAGGTGTTTCACGTGGCGAATACGTGGCACGTGCTTTGGCATCTTTCGTGTCTCCCGTGTCCCAGATCCCAAGCTTCACAGCTTGTTGTAGGCCGCTTTCATGGTCCGCTCTACCATCATCGTGAGGGCATCCGACTCTCTCCCCCTTGCCGCCAGTGTCGATGATGAGCAAGTGAGTATTTCTGACGTCTTCTTGGATGAAACCTGTAAACTAATTCCATCCAACAGACCGAACAGGCCTTGCAGGAGCACAAGCAACAGTCTAAACTGATCTGTCGCCGAATAACACCCAACTCTGAACCTCGTTGCTCTATTGAAAGCGGCCAATACACTTTACAGTGAGTTGGGACCCCGCGTATTACATGTCGACTGACTCTTTCAGTTATCTCATCTCCGACAATGTCATATTCCTCACCATAGCCGACAAATCCTACCCCAGAAAACTCGCTTTTTCCTATCTCGATGAATTGTCAAAAGAGTTTGCCACAACTTATGGGCCGAAAGTAGAGTCCGTTCGCAAGCCCTATGCCTTTGTGGGCTTTGGTGCGCGCTGTGTATATTGTTTTATGTAAATTTGGCTCAGCAGGACCCAGACACGTTCATGTCGAAAACAGCACGGCTATACCGAGATACGCGGACAGCAAATGCCGCAGCTTCAGGATTCGATAGGCTGAACGACGATCTGCAAGACGTGACAAGGATTATGACCAAGAATATGGAAGAACTGCTGTGGAGAGGCGATTCGTTAGACCGTACGTGGGCCTTGTACTTATAACAGCATTACCTGCTCAGGCTGTAATTCAGGCATGTCCCAACTTTCGACGTCACTCCGTGCCGACTCGGAAAAATATCGCAAAGCAGCGAGAAATATCAACTGGCAAGCGATGCTGCGACAGTATGCACCTGTGGGTGCCATCGCGCTAATATTGATTATCTTTGTATACTGGAGATTCTTTTAATGGACGGACCAGTCGCCTAGATAACCTGCGTATCTGTTCCCTCGATGTTCATATCTATTATTTTGGATTCGTCTTTGCTTTCTGTATCATACGACAAAGTTATCATGCAGGAAATCCAAGCCTTTGCCTCGAGGTGGAATCATCACTTGCTCGTGACCATATGATTGGAATTAGCATTAGATAACAAGATCTAGTCCAGTAAGTCCAATTCACACCGGGTCTGAGGGTGGTTCTCATCCTTTCTTTCTTACCATCTCCATCACATCGGCGGTTCTGCGATGTACCGCTCCCCTTCTCCTTACCGTGCTCCCTCGCCCTACCGTGCTCCTTCGCCGTATCGAGCTCCGTCGCCGTACAGAGCACCGTCTCCCTACCAAAATCCGATAACACCAGCGCCGTACAACAACCAGCTCCAGGCCTACCCATCGTCCAACGGCAGCCAAACTGTCCCAGCTGCAGGCTCAATCACCTACACAACGTCCACGTCGAGTGATGGACGCCTTATCTACCATCCTTTTAAGTAAGCCTGGCATCAGTTCACTTGATGGAGACTGATATACATGTCACAGAGCCGTTCCAGCAAGGTTTGTCCATATTAACGTCTAAAAGGAGCCCTCCTAACGCTCGATCTTTGCGATCACCAGCTATAAGACACCCAATGGCATCGTGACTGGCATCCAGTGGATTCCTGCGGAGGCTACGCAGGTATTACCTCCGGGCGCTCAACCCGCTAGTGAGGTGGGCGTTATCTATGCCATCCATCCATAAGGCAGCATTCATAATAAAGTTATCTAGGACTTCACTGAGTCTTGGCAGCGTGGCGCTCTCGGTGGTAGTGGACTGAAAGACTGGTGAGTATCTTAGGCTCTTTCCGCGCATTGGTACCCCGTTCATGTGAATCAGGCAACGAAGCGAAGAAAAGCGAAGAAGAAAAGAAGAGAAAGAATCCTCCAAGCTCCTTCGTGAGAAAGATTTCCTAGGCCAAGGTCGTCGTGACGATGAGGAGCTGCGTTATGCTCGCGAGCGAGATGCTGCTAACGCTGCTAGGGAACGTCGCAAGAGTTTTAACGCAGGTGCTCCCGTACCACTTGCTTTCCCTACGTCCGGCGCTCCTGCTTATGCTGGGTCCCCCTCAGCATTCTACCCCGAAGCGACCGGTAGTATCACTGTAGGCGCTTACTCCACTGCAGGCTCCACAGGCAGCGCCTATGGTCGCGACCGAGGCACCGCTGCACTGGCAGACCAGTTCTCCGAACTCAACATCGAACATGGTGGCGACAGCGCCCTCGGCCGCCCTCGAAAGTACAGCGTTCACGAGTCCGCCGCAGAGAGAGCTCGTAAGCTGAGTGGAAATCTTGGTAGTGGTCCTGGATATGCGGGTAGTGCCGGTTCATCCTACGGTGCTCCTGCGGGACCATATGGTCCTGGAGGCACTCGAACTGGGTACACTGGTGGGCCCCAGTACGCTGCTCCCACTCCGGTTGCAGGCGGTTACCCCCCTGGCGCTGGTGCTCCTTATGCGGGTGGTAGCTCTTACCCTGGAATGGAGGGAGGCTTGGGCTCTCGCTCTCGTGCTGCGAGTCCTCTCCCTGGTGCCATAGCACCGACTGCCGTCATGCCTAATGCGTCCCCTAATCTTGGTTTCGATCAGCAACAGCTTGCTGCCCCGGAAGGTTTCTCCAGGCCTATCAATGCCGCTTGTCCTTACACACCCTTCGAAACTCTGAAAATTCAAGGCATGGATGCTTTCTTGGAACATATCCCTCGTATGCCTGCCGTTCTTCAACCGCATGACGTTTACATCGAAGACTGGGCTCGTTTCGTACAAGTACGTGTTAGCACTATTCCCTCAGACGTTCTTATCAAATCTTTCTTTGCAGGACTTGTCACTTGCATGGGCTGGCAGACTTCCCGTACCAGGTGTAGCCAGTGCGACTCATAAGCCCAAGAGGGCCACCCTCAGTGCAGACCTCATTGACTTATGGAACGCCTCTTTCTTCGTCAGTCGAGGTATCGAGGCAGTCCTCTACAAAGGTCGAGAGAGGCGTTCAGGGCCACACGTCGGCATCCCCGATTTACCGATGTACTTGTACAACGACGACGGCGCTGTTGACAGCGATTCTACCTCCTCATCCTCTTCTGATTCTGAAGTATCTGGATCTGAGCGGTATGAAGCCGCTCAGGCAGGATATGGCGGCATGTACGGAAGTTCAGGCTACAACCAGGAGATCATGGATGCCAGAAGAAGGCGCACCGAGATGAAGGCTGAGAAGAGGAAGAGGCGAAAGGAGAAGAAAATCCGACGCAAAGAGAAGGCTAAGGCTAAGAATTATTCCCTTGTTCTGACGTGCATCCCTGTGGGTGGAGTAAACCAAAGTGGAGCAGTTGGTACAATGCCACCTGGTTCAATTCCTCCCATGGGCAGACCTGGTGGAATGATGCCAGGTGGAGGTCCAATGATGCCGGGCGGTCACGCAGGTAGCTTGGGAGGCATCGGCGGAATTGGTGGATATTGAAATGAGCGTATTCTTTTCTGATATACTTGCATCTTTCTCGGTACACCGTTCGTCAGTGTACTTATATCTTATAGGGCTGAACAAGCACCCAGATATTGGCTAACATGTTTACTTACAGTTCATGTACAGATTCGCGAAATGAAAACTCTGTAACTTATCACCATGCACGTCCTCGTCCTCTATTTGAGTATCCGCCGCCTCCACGACCTCCACCGTTGTACCCGCCGTATCCATTGGTGGATTGGCCATATCCTCCAGAGTTACTACCATAACTGCCTCCTCCGTAATTGCCTCCTTGTCCATAACTACCATAAGCTCCGCCGCCGCCACCACCATAAGATCCACCACCAGCTCCATAACCACTATAGCCACCGTAAGAGTGAGGTGGAGGGCCTCGAGGTGCACCAGAGTCTCCTCCATATGCAGGACGACCACCTCCATAAGCGCCGCTACCATATCCGCCATAAGCGCCTGCATCACCATATCCACCATATCCACCCCCTCCATACTGTTGCTGTGGAGGTGCTGGGGGACGTGATTGATACGGGCTTGGGTGATAAGAGTTACCTCCGCCCCGTCCTTCATATCCCCTGTCATTTCCACGAGAAGGAGGGCCATAAGAATTTGACCGTGAGTGGAATGGGTCACCTCCCCTTGAACGATCATTCCCGTTGCTTCTCCCCCTACCCCCACCACGATCCCAGCCACCACGGCCTCGGCCTCTTCCGCCACTGCGAGTTGTTTCCAGATCATGGGCCTGAAGAACACGAGGACCCTGTTTTACACCCGGTAGTATTACCGACCGATGGGGGGTTATTTGTTTGGGGAAGAAATAGATCACTGACAAGGATCGATCATTTCTGATGTCTGGAAGATCTTGACTCGTGAGTGGATTGTAGAAAGTCGAACCAGGTAGACAATCAGGGTTGGGAAGGACACTTCCGCTGATGCCTTTGCTAAGAGAAGTATCAATGGTCACGGCCTAGAATGATGTCAGTAGATGAGTCTTCAATCCTATTCAGATCTGACCTTATCGGATTTTCTTTTCCCATACAGTTGTTCGTAGAATGGATATATGAGGTGTTCATCAGAAGCAAAAATGATTGAATGGCCCCATAAGTTTCGGCGTACTTCCTCTTCAGAGAGACCGCCATAATGCTCATTCATAGCTGACAAGAGTCGCTTCTCATCTATGAACGGAAGCAGCGCGACACCCTGCCACGCCATTTTCTTTCCGTTCATGTCAATTTGAAAGGACTCAGGATAGTAGTCAATGATAGGTGAATCCTCGTTAAGCATGAGGCTGTGAAATACAGCTGGTATGTGTGCACGACTATGAATGCATTGCATCAGCGCTCTACATTGGAATCAGGCAGACACTACGAACCTTGCAGCGGGAAACACGCCCATCAACTGTTCAAAGGGTTTGAAGGGTTCACCAAGATCGAATACAATATCCAGGGCAGCGATATCAACAAAATCCGAGGCAAAAGGAGCAAAATGATGCGGATAATACCACTGCCAAGACGGCGTCTATATTCATCTATGTTTTGGTCTCAGCATGTCAAATGAGGCACCGCCAACTCACCCCTTGGTAATAATATCTGAGGACCCATGCCATTCCTTCAACATAATTTTTGACGAGACTAAAATAGACAATGAACACGTGGTTGATTGAATAACACGAAACGCACGCTTTTCTGAAGACCATGTCAGATAGTTCCACTCCGAACTTCTGGCGGTAGTACCGTTCCTTGTAACCAGGCTCCCACAACCTGCAGTGGAGTACTTAGCACTAAAATTCATGGAATCTATGCCTTGACATACTTCACCGTGTCTTCTTGATCTACCGTTCCGTCGGCGTTGACCTTCAATGATAATGAGGGAGTGTTACCATTAGCTGTATCTTCCTCTTCCTCATCAGGTAGGGAATCATCATCGGCTTCAGGTCCTTCCGATGCTTTGCGTTTGGTTCCAACCACGATACTATCATTTACTTGTGGGATATCTCTGTTATATTCCATGGAAATATCCTGGCTTAGGGAGCTGTCCACCTGCATGGCTGTAGCAGTAGGCCGAGAAGAAGGCGATCTCATACGGGATGCATCAAGAGTCGCCGAAGGCACATCAGCCGTTGCTGGGGGTTTCGCGGGAAGGGATAGATCAGGCCTTCCGGAGAGCTCAGCTTTAAGCATTTCAGCGGCGCTCATGTTTGCCATTCGAATGGCGCGGATATTGGCAACAACATCGCGGTTGGAACCGGCTAAAGCCTGCGTCGCGGCAGACATGTTTAGTTGAGCTTGTGCAGTTCGGGGACCACCCAAACCAACGGAATCAGCATTTGCAGCGAAATCAGGACGCTGGGGAAGGGAAGGATGTACTGGATGTGAACTAGAGTTATTCGACGGAGATATCGGACCGCCCGACTGGGAGGCAGAAGAGGAAGATCCAACGGTGACAATGTTCCCATGCTGCGCCTCCAACTTACGGCGTTTGGCAGTTGTATCCTGGCGTTCTTCAGCTATAATCAAATATAGGTTATTCAAAGTCTTCTTTGAAGTAAAAAAAAATGATCGGGGTCGCAGCACAGACCTTCACGTCGGCGTTTAAAAATATCATCTTCTCTCCTTGCAAGACCTTCAAGAATGATCTGTACACGCGACAGCTCAAGTTGGCCGTGATTGGTAAGGTAACCACCCATCCTAGATAGTTCTTGCTTCCATATCCTCAGTAGGGTATCAATGGCGCCTTCGCGTATCTCAAGTGATGGGAGATGGGGTAGAAAATCGTTTCCAACAAAGAAGATGAGAAGCACCCAGTCATCAATCGCTCTTTCGAGATCAAAAGGGAAGGCTGCTTGAGGTGCATCGAGCTCGACTTCGAGATACTCGCGAAGAACAGCGACATCGAGGAAAATAAATGGTTTGGGCTTTTGTATAACAGCAGATGCTTTCTTTTGTATTTCGTCTTCAGACACTGTACACTGAGCAGCATAGTGGCCCTCTTGACCACACTTTCTGCAGGCAGTCGAATTTGCGTCGGAAAACACATCCTCTCGAAGTACTCGAAAATGAGGTTCGTGTGTAGCTAGAGCAAGCATAATCAGATCAGCATCCTGATAAATTACAATAAGTATTCCTTTCTAATGCGCAACTGTGACACATACCAGTCCATATATCACATGCCGTGTGTTCGGGTCATGTCCTGGGTTGACTCTCTGGCGTCTTATGAAATCCATGATTTTGTGCTCCCCCTCACCAGGAACGCTCGCATCAGAGATGATGACTTGGATCTTGACGGAATGATGTTCAGCATGAGAAGTTGAGCCATACGATAAACCTACATTCTTCCAACCAGCATCTGAATTCACCTTTTGAACGACCCAATACCGAAGTGAACTCGCTAATAGATCCATGAACGGAGTTCCTGGGGTGATAGCGTTGGAATCCCAGGCCTTTTTGTTCTTTTCATCTGGGCTGACCGACTTGCCCATTGCTGCTTCGCGTGTTAGTGTTATCTAGCATAAAAATATAGAAGACGTACATTCCCAGAGAGCAACAGATTCTTTCCGTGCCTCCTCCTTATCTTTAGCTTCTTGGGCGGCACGGAAACGCCGGGACCGTTGCTGGTTCATCTTCGCTCGAGGTGCGACGCCATCTAATTCAGCAATGAGTACGGATCAAAAGTCGAATAGCATTTTAACTCACCGATGGCCATGAACAATAGCTTGCGAGGACGGACCATGTTTACCACTCTCTCGGTATACTTGAACACTTCTATCATCATATCCTCTTCAGTCTCTGGCGCAGGCTAGAATGTTACATTCAGTATCGAGATACAACAGTAATTTCATCTGCATACCTTTCCTTCAGGATGAGTACATGGATGAACCTAGTCTCAGAAGTGAGAGGAGTAAGGTGCCAGAAAGAAGTGGACGTACAATGCCGTTCATGTCGAGATACAAATTATCGAATTCCGTTCCATTGGGGTTAGGTTCTGCCATGTTGACAGGAATATCAATGGACTCAGCCTCTGGATCACCTGGATCCCCCGTTCGAATGGTAACGATGTCTTCGGCGACCTCAGATACTAGGAAGATGCAATGTCAGTAGTCTGCGTTCTTGCACTGTATTGCTCCACTAACTGATTTTAGGATACTTTTTGCTGAGCCAGCGGAACAGAGCAGGAACACCCTGAAATGGCGGTTAACAAGTTCATTGTCGCAAGAATAGGATTTTACCATTGCTCGACTTTTGGAAGAGAGGAAGAAGTAGAAATAAAGATAATTCTGGGGTTACGCCGCCAGTGTGAACGAAGATATAGTTTGCGAAAGAACGATGGTCGTCGTAACTGTGTGAGCTTTCGTTTTTATCGGAGCGGCTTTCGTGCTTTTTGTACACGTAAGCACAAAGTAAATAAATAAATATTATTGACACCAAAAAGTTGTGACTCGGACTTCATCGTTGCAAACGGTCTTATTCGTTGTCGATCTCCTTTTGCCTGGGTTTACGATGCCTACAAATACTGCTGCACCCACGTCCAAGGATGTTCCCGTCTCGTTAGGTTCCAAACCTGTTTCTAAGCCGCCTCAGAAATCAATGACCAAGGCCGAACGCCGCGAGCTGCAAGAACGACAACGAGCTGCAAAGCTGGCGCAAAAACAACAACCACCGGGCTCCTCTAACTCTGCGCCATCGACTTCGAAATCCAAGCAGATATTGACGCCTCAAACAAAAGGCACGGACATGAACAAGCCTACTTCATCGTTAGGAAAAGACGCATCAATAGCCGCTAAGGATGCCGCTCTGTCAGTCACTGCTGCTGCCGATAGCGTTGAATCCCAGAAATCGCGTGGATTGCGGATATTCTCCCACTTTGGTGCTCCGAAACCGCTGGGAGCTGGCGTGAAGGGAGATATTCATCCGGCAATCGTTCGCCTTGGTCTACTATTCTCAGAATTTAAAGTATGTGGTGCCAATGCACGCTGTATTGCTACTCTTTCCGCGTTCAAAATAGTAAGCAGACTTTCGTTTTGCTTCTATCTTCTGCTTACCGACGTCTAGGTTATCCAAGACTACACAACACCTCCCAATAACACACTTTCCCGACATCTAATGACCCACCTCTCGCCTCAGATAACCTACCTTGTATCCGCTAGACCCATGTCTGTCACCATGGGAAACGCCATCCGACAGCTGAAATTAGAAATTAGTGGGTCTGACATCGATTTACCTGAACAAGACGTATGCACCTTTCTTTGTGCCGGAAATTATCGCTGATGAGTCTGGTAGGCCAAAGACGCAATTTGTCAGAAAATCGACAATTACATTCGCGACCGAATAATCATCGCAGACGAAGTCATCCAACACTTGGCTGGCAAGAAGATCAAGAATGGTGACGTCATTCTCACGCATGCACGGTCAGGATTCTTGCTTTCATCTGATTCCTTCCATTAATTTCCACGTCAAGGTCTTCATTAGTTCAAAAAATTCTTCTGCATGCACACTCAGAAGGAAAACGATTTTCTGTTATCGTCGTCGACTCAAGACCACTTCTCGAAGGCAAAAAGCTTTTGCACGCGCTTACATCTACGGATCCTCCAATACCTTGCACATATGCGTTTCTTTCCGCCCTTCCCTCTGTTGTTTCTGAGGCTACAACTGTTCTCGTCGGTGCTCATTCGCTCCACTCTAACGGCGCGGTGTATTCAAGAGCTGGGACCGCGTTGGTCGCAATGATGGCTAAGGCTCATGGGGTACCTGTTGTGGTCTGTTGTGAGACATACAAGTTCAGCGAAACTGTCATGCTGGATGGTTTCGGCAAGAATGAATTAGGTACGTGCAGTCCATTTCGATTGGATGGATGCATATTCAGGTGTTTCAGGTCCAGCGAAGTTTTTGCCTTCGGAACCAAAGCCAAATCCGACGTTGGAAGTATTGAATCCACTCTATGATGTGACCCCACCTTCAAGTATTACAGCAGTCGTTACCGAAGTTGGTATGATACCTCCCACCAGCATCAGCTCAATACCCCTTGCCTTGGGCAAAACAAGCATGTAGTACACACAGTGGGTCAGCCGATCTATGGATCGGTGTGCATGCTGCAGACTTTTAGTCGTCATGCCTTGATTTTAGCATTTAATAATATATCCTCAGCGAGACTGTTGATGTCTATATCCATGGTGTCTATTTACGGGACCAGGCAGGTAGCGCGACCTTTGGGCACTGTTTTTCATCGGAAGGACATGCATGCGTCAGACCTTTCTGGGCATCTCTGGACTCAGTTGGCTTCATTTGTAGCTGCTCGAACTTCGTCACCGGGTCACACCATGCTGCTTTCCGGAAATTCGAATGTTTACTTTCAGCTCGGATGGCTCGATAAGCGAGAACTAGATATGACTGGTCATGTCCAGATACACCCTACATCATCGCTCCGTGACAAGTGTATACCACCGATGTCACCGCACCACGTAGGAACACTCTCAGGCTTTCACACTGCTGGTTAGCTCATGTCCGATGGACCCTGACTTCGTCTATTTTAGCCCCTTCTCTCAAGCAAATACATTGTATTCACAGTCGGGTGTCAAGACAGTTCTATCACTGTCATCCAACGTCTCAAGTATTCTTTCCTCACATTGATCGTCAAGATTCATAAGATCTAGTTCACATGTTTCACGCAGCCGCTAGCGTTCAGTCTCTATTTTTGAGTTAATCACACTCCTCGGATTTTCATTGGGGCATCGACATCTATATCACTGCCTCGCCGCTATCTTCTCACGCGCTTCTGTCAGCGGACTCGGAGGTAGTATACTATGATGTATATCAACCGGTATTTGCGATAATTCTTTTAGCGTGGAAAGACTGCGAGCTAATATAAGCCTCGTACATGCAGTAGGCTGGCCTCCAAGTGCTCAGTCTGTCGACACTCACTTTGACCATGGCTGATTCATTGTCACCAGAAAATGCACAGTTTGTCCTTGCAATCTTCGAGATGTTTCTATACGGTATTTGTCCTTTCTCTAACCGTACAACCATTGCTTACAATGCGGTATGCAGGTTTCTCAGTACTGGGCTTCATGCTCACACTTTGGTCTCTGGTTCGAGGAAAGTCGTGGTCTCAAGTCAACAAACTGGTGCTATCCTTTGCCGTGTTTCTTTTCGCATTCCAGACCATGGTATGTCCTCTTTCTATCTTGCTATTGTTTTTAACTAATCGATCCGCCATGAATCCAGTATACTGTCGTTGGCATTCGGCGCAGGTACCAGGGATTTGTCTCCCTTTCAGGCTCCTCGTATCCTGGAGGCCCGGCTGCTTTCTTCGAAAACGTTACCACGACAGCCATATTACTGAGGAACGTTGCTTGGGACCTTCAAGTTGCGCTTGGAGATGCTATCGTGGTAGGGATATTTACTTAGTTCCCATTCAAAAGAGATCCAACAAATTCCCAGATATGGCGTGCATATGTGGTTTGGCAAACACCTTGGGTTGTCGTTCCTCCGATAGCAATCTGGGTTGGATTCATAGGTGAAGCCGCCTACAAACCCGTTCTGAGTACTTTTCTAAGTGCCATCTAGTCGCCGCAGTTGGAGAGCTCTTGTCCATGAGAGATACCGTGCCTTCTATTGAAGGACTCTTTGCTCCAAGCGTACAAGCATGGTCTACGGCGGCATTAGCGTTGACCATGTCTTGCAACCTTATGTCGACTTGTAAGCACAGTTTGCTCATATATGCTCGTACTCACAGATCTTAAAGTTCTCCTCGCCTATCGTCTCTGGAAATTGGAAAACGAGGCAGGAGGGTCAAGGGTCAGTAATAATACGTCCATGCTGAAGCCACTCATGGTCGTCGTGTTGGACACCGGGTTGTTATACAGCGTGTGGGTGTTTGTTGCTTTCATAACCGACGTATTGGGGTCGCGTTTCGAATACGTTTTTGACAACTCTGTAAGCTAATCCCTCTGGCCTGATCCTGTTCCCTTCATTCACCAAAATTTGTCCCAGCTGCCTTCAATCATTTCTATCGTGTTTTTCACAGTGCTACTTCGTATTGCTTGGATGCAAAATTTGCGAGCAAGAAAGGGCATTGCTGACTCGCGCTACGGAACAGGGACAGCCACTCTGTCTACGTTCTCTCCTCGGGGGAGACGCTCTCTCGAGATGCATTCTCAGCCAGTGCAGGTTCGGATCGGTCATCTTAAAGATAGATCCGGTATTGAGCATGAGTCTGCCACTGATACGCAGAAGGAGGAAGTGGACTCGCAGATGTTCCGAGATGTCTAACGAGAAAACAGCGTCTTGGTAGTGGTCTACCCGGCGAGTGACAACCGATCATGGGTAAATGGTGACGCGTAATGGTAGTACAGTTTAGGTTCCGATAAATCTATGTAGACCTCGTTCACGATATGTCAGAAAATATAAATTACCGTGGCACTTCAAGTTTGGGCTAACGTAGGCTTGGCGTGTTGCCTCTAGTGATACAACATTATCGGTTTCAAGCCTGAGAACTACCAGAGAGAATCAAAACACACGTATCCGTCTCAGCCAATAAAATGCTTATCAGGCTGGTATCAAGAACAGATGCCCAATACGCTGTATTTCGATTCCAAGGTGTAATAAACATATTAGTTGATCTACACAGCATCGATATACGTGCAGCAGACTTTCGTTATTATACTTTCATCATAACATTGGATTTACTGATGTCGCGCATTGCATCTATGGGCTCTGCATTCGTGAGGGGTGTGTAGGCTGTACAAGCTGTATTTTTCACTCATACACATATATTTTAATCTATGTACAGTCGGGATTCAAGTTGCCCTCTGAATCTCCATCATTATCATCCGTCTAATGAGCCGTGGCGCGGGTCAGCAATTGGTCAACAAGTATTTTTCACGATCTATGACATACAACTGCTAGCCTGTTTCCAACGCCATCACGTTCCTCATGTTCTCATTGAAGCATCCATATCTGTCAGAGCTGGCTAACGTATGTGAATGAAGTTGAATGCATAGCACTCCTTGTAACAACTATTTCGAACCAGGCGAAGATTGGCCGAAATAGTGGGTAGATAGCATATCAACATTACTAGATCTAATTAAGCTATTTTCGAGATCACAGCGAAATGCATGACAAGCTGGCAAATTTTGCTGTGGTACACGGTGCTGAAATTTTACTTTTATTCGACCATTAGTCCTTAGTGGGGAAAATAACGAGCAAGTCATTAATTCCGGGTGCAGGAGGGAGAAAGACCTGAGGATGCTGTAGACTCGGATGTTCCGAATTTGTAACTGATCCGCAGCAGTTCTTATCGCTACATACTAGGGTGACTAAAGAACATTTGTTTAGTATCAATGATCCTCCAGTGTGGTGCCACCCCGTAGATGTTTAGGGCAGTTCAGATATCAGGAAAACACCGACTTACAACAAGGGTCAGAACTTCAAACGACCACTGACATATGATCCTGGAGATGTTCTCTAATATCAACCTACACGTTCGTTGTACACCATATTTTTCAGTAAGTCATCACGGAAAAATCCCGTTGTTTGGGCACATTGTTGACAGAATTTCACTTTGTCGAATAATGGACTCTGGAGAGGCAGGGTTTGGACGAATTTGACGACCGGTAATCACGTGCCGGTGTATCCTCAAGATCTTCTACCGAGGAAGACAAAGGCTGCAGATATGAAGATTGCACATTTCTGAAAATTTTCGAGTCATTACGGAAAAATCCCATTGTTTGTGCAGGCTGAGAAGTGTGATTTGATTTTCTCGAGGCCAAGATTGGATAAATTTAACCAAAATTTAACTAGACTCGCGACTAGTTTCCATCTTCGGATACTGTCACGAGATCAATCAAGGGATCTTTCGGCATCCGTGATCAAGCGAAGCCACGTGCCGAAATGGCTGGTCACGGGCCTAAAATTTAACTCTCCGGCGACGGTCCCGATCACATGCAATTGTTCACCACTTAACATCATCTCCCGAGGACCAACAAAGCTGAATTTGAGTATTCTGGCCACAGCGCACACCGTCGTGTCCTGCAGAAACCAACAAGCCTCTGGAGAGCGCGCAGGAAACGCCTAAAACATTCTACCGAACCGAAAATCTATCACATGCGAGTGGCGCAATGTCCGACCATAGAGCCACCGTCGTTGAAGATATCAAAGCCGTTCCACAAGTCTCTCTCGATTACTACGAAAAGAATATTCTTCCATCTTCAATTATCAGTGACCGTGTGGAAGAAATCACCAATGCTCTCGAGAAAGATGGGGTACTAATCGCTGACAATGAGCAGGGAGAACTACGATGGGAGGCCTTTCCTAATGATCCTAAGAATAGTATGCAGCTGGAAGAGGCCACTTTCAAGCACATGCAGACCATCGCTACGAAAATTGTCGAGAAGGCGAGCGCATTTTCCGACTGTCCAGAACGTACAACGGTCATGGAATGCAAACCTTGCGAGTCAGCCCTTTCCGAAGGACGAAACGGTGGCTTCAAGTCCGATGGTCACTACAGATTGCTTAAATCCAGAGGTCCTACTTATGTTGAAGACGCAACGTCTATCACACCCATCGAGCCTCCAGCATCAACTGAGAAGAACAGCACAAGTATGATTCACTTGACCAATTCAACCCATGCTAAGTGAATGGCAGGACAAACTGGCCTGCGATCGACCAGTAATAGAGGAATATAAGAAATCTGAGTCAGAACGCAATAAAGTACAGTTCCCTACTACTGTTATCTGTGTGCTCCGCCTAACCTGTTAAATAGAATATCGTACAATTAGTCGGGAACGTATCTCAGGCTATGTATTCTGATCCTACTCGTCGATTCATGTTTGGAACGACAATCGAGAATACAACTGCCCGGTTCTGGTTCTTCTCACGAGCGGTTGTCCTTGTATCTGAGTCGTTCAACTTTATAAAGGTTAGCGACAATGTCTCTTCATAGATTTGAGACTGATGAAAGTTTCTAGGAGTACAAACATTTGATTTGTTACGTACTTTCTCTATCCTTCGCTTCGGAAGAAGAGCTTGGCTACGATATGTCTGTCACCCGAGTTGCCAATCCCCTCGCTGACGAACCCTCTTGACATGCTATCCAATACGACTACCACATAAATAGCCACACATATCGAACCATGAAATCCCTCAGCTCATTCCGGGCTTACGGTCTTTTGTCCCGTGCGACCCGTGTTTGGACGGTTTGTCAGATCACCAGCAAGAAATACCCGATATATGCACTCAAAGATGTCTGGTTACCTTCTGACACAAAGACGGAACTCGAAATTCAAAGTGAAAATTTTTCTAGTATTGAGGAGCATCATTCGAACGGACGGGAGTACCGAAAGCATTTTATGAAGATTCTGGAGTGTGCAGTGGTGCAGACGTCCAAGAATTATGACGACGACGACATGCCAGTCTTTGTGCGGAAGCAATTGGAGATCACTGGTAAATTGCCCCTCTATACGCCCAAACCAGCCTCTACTTCCCGAACGATGCCTGGATCCACCATCACTACTTCCGCAAGTACGAGCGTTGCGAATCGCGGCAAACATCCTCAGCTCCCACGCCTGTACAAGGGCAAGAAGCATGTTCGGGTCGTGTTTGCAGATGTTGGAATACCTCTCAGTGATGTTCGGAAGCCCAGTACCTTGTTCAACACGCTCAGTGATGCATTGCAAGGTAATAGAATTGGATGTTTTTCAATCAAAAAAAAACCTCGCTAATACCAGCCTTTAGGTCTTTATTACCTCTACCTGGGACACCACATTCATCGTGACATCTCTGCGGGGAATATTGTTATCTGTAATGGAATAGCCAAGATATCCGACCTTGAATATGCAAAGAAGTTTTTATCTCAGGGTCCGATTAATGACCCGAAAACAGTACGTATAATCACCTGAGGTCGTCCTCTCTAAATTTATTTGTCACCTTGCCACAGGGGACACCTATTTGTATGGCCATTGAAGTCCAGACCACAGGATACCTCTTTATTCACAAGACAGACCGGCCGCTGCCTCGCGCTCGTTTTTCTAGTCTCATTCAACAAAGTGATGAACCCTTGTTTTTCCACAATTATCTTCATGACATCAAATCTCTCCTATGGATTGGGTTGCATTCACATATCCCGAGGAGTCGTCAGCTCGGCGTGAGGAGCAACAGATATTGTTCGACGCCCTCTTTCCACATGATCTTGCAGGCAGTAACGAACGACGCGCTTTCATAGAATCAGCACGGTCCCAACCAACAGTGGTTAAGGTGCTTCCTGATGAATACAGTGTTACCCTGGGACCTCTCCTTCGTATTTGTGATGTGCTGGCTTTCCATTACGACAAGGCAGAAAAATTCCCCCGCTTTCCTCAGCACGAACATTTTAACAATGTTTATCGTACAGACCAGCCTGAAACGAGTAACCTGTTTATCGCTTTCGGGGATGTAGCCGCGGTAGCATATGACGAGGAGACCAAACCGTTGTCATCCTGTGACACAAATCAGATCGAGCAAGCACCACCCAGCTATAGAGAGACCGGTGACGACGGCGATCAGGACGACGACGAGACTTATATCGATGATGGTTCAGATCACACAGACGGTTTGGAAGCTAGCAAAGAACCATCTTCCAAGGTGCGACGGACGAACGGGAAGAGGAAGGAGAAATATGCCGCCGGGGGCCGTCATGCTTCCGTCAAGCAGGCATCTGTAGAGGGTACTCACAGCGGAGGGAAAAGGAAGAGACTGCTGTAGATGCATTGATGGAGAAATGAATTAGACCATTTTCACTCATCTTCGTAATATCCGTCGAGGACTGTACTCCGACACAAGGCACTCAGTGCACAAGACTGTGTCAGTTCGGTCATTGAGAATCTAATACATTGACGTGTATAAACATTTTAGTGA